>PVIU01008312.1:21420-84493 GCA_004026605.1 Ondatra zibethicus
CCATCCACCCACCTATCCATCCATCCATCCATCCACCCACCCATCCACTCACTTTGCTTATTGTCCTCATTAACTGAACAATCAATTTCTCAAGTTCTCAGAGATGCTTCTCAGTTGAATTCTGTCTCTGGAATTTCTTCCACCCTGTGGTGACTAATACTATCACCAGCAGTTTCTCAAATACCCTAAAAAAGACTGAAATTACCATTTGGACAATATTTTATAAGACAATTAACACTGCACTCGTCCCCTGCTGCCTGGTTCTCTAGTTTTCAGCTTTTGTCTCACTGTGAATATTGCTATCCCTATAGAGTTGGTTTTGCTGCCACGAAGACATCAGGGAGAGAAGTCTGGGCATAGATTACCTGGGTTAGAGTCATGCTTGTATATTGTACCAGCTAGAGTGTGTGACTTACTTGCTATAAATCTTCAGTCTTTTTAAACGTGAGTGAGATGTTCATACCAAATTCCAAAGCCATAAGAATGAGATGGGATAATGTTATAAAGCGCTTAGCATGCAATACACAGATAATTACAGTACTAATCCGCATATGCAGGCATTTCCATGACCCACTTTCTCTGCTTAACTTCACTTCGTAAGTTCCCTATCATGTTGTTCACTGCTCATATTCTTTCCTTTGATGTCTACATGCTTCATTCACCTTCACCATCACTATAGTTAACTCAGGCATTTCCTTGGTGCTGGACATTTGAGCCATTTCTAGTTCTCGCCTATACATGATGTGATTAATATTTTAGAAAGCATTTTTTTTAAAATAGTCAAACATAGTTTGGTCCAACACTTTTTGTCTCAAGCTCATGTAAAATCTCGTCGTGATGAATTCCATGGGTACAGAAGTCTGGCTGTTACTGTCCTCCAGGGAGCGTCCAGTGCTGGGTGGAGATTCAGCAACAGCAGACAGTAAGGACTCCGTACTTTATGGCTGAAGGGAAGTGGGTACGGAGGAAGGTTCCGTTGACTGGTGGGAACCGTTAGCCCGCCATGTAGACATGCTTGCGATAGGCCAAGCACCTCCGTGCACACACGTTTTTAGCCCTCTGGAACTTGGGTTAAATTGAGTTATAAGAGCTCGTGGGACAAGCATAAGATAAAGCCGAGCAGCCATAGCTACTAAGTCGCCATGATTAGGGAACTAAGTCAGCCATGATTAGGGAACTAAGTCACCATGATTAGGGAACTAAGTCACCATGATTAGGGAACTAAGTCACCATGATTAGGGAACTAAGTCACCATGATTAGGGAACTGGCTGGCAGGCCAAAGAGTGCCTCCTACACCCTCGAGCTGGAGTTACAGGTGGTTGTGAACTACCCGTGTGGGTGCCGGAAACCAAGCCTGGTTCTCCACAAGGTGAGTATCCAGTTTTAACCACTAAACTATCTTTGCAGGCCCAGGCTTCAACCGATTTTTGACAAGAGGACCAAGACCACCCAGTGGGATAAAGAAGCGTCTTTGTGACATATAGTACTAGAAGTTGCATGCCTGTGAGCCTCAGAATGAGCCGGGCCCTTTCCTTACATGACAGGGAAAAATGAATCCATCAAACACCTAATGGAAGAGACAAAGCTGAGGAAAGTCTTAGAGGAAAATATATGGGGAAGTATGCATGTCCTTGGGCTTGGTAATGTTTCTTCCACATGATACCAGAGCAGAGGCAACAGCAATGACAACAACTGATACAGTGGCCTTCTCAAAATTCAGAGCTTCTATCCACCAGAGGATATGGCTGGATGGGAAGATAATCCTCAGGATGCGAGAGGGTACCTAAAATTAATCTGATACACGCATATGAAGAACCCCGAAAATTGACAACAACAACAACACTCCAACAAGCAGACTGAAAATGGACTAAGGGCTTGGGTAGGCTTTCTTCCAAAGAGGATATATACATGGCCAAAAGGCCATGACAACAAGCTCAGCTTCACTGCTTACTAGAGAAATTTATCAAAATTATAGTTAACAAATAAAACATTGCCACAGCCAATAAAACTCTTACAGTTGGCTAGTGCCTGATACCTACTAGCATAAGTTAAAAAAAATACAGAAAATCAGAAGTGTTAGAGATTGTCTTAATTTCTTTTTCTTTCTTTCTTTCTTTTCTTTTCTTTTTTTTTTTTTTTTTGTGTTTTTTGAGACAGGGTTTCCCTGCAGCTTTGGAGCTTGTCCTGGAACTAGCTCTTGTAGATCAGGCTGGCCTCGAACTCACAGAGATCTCCTGCTTCTGCCTCCCGAGTGCTGGGATTAAAGGCGTGTGCCAGCACCGCCGGGTAAGATTGTCTTGATTTCTTTTCCTGTTTATGTGGTAAAACTCCTCTGACAAAATCAATTTAAGAAAGCTTATTTGGGCTCATGGTTCAAGGGTATAGTCATTCATGGGACTGGTGGGAGAGTCAAGGGGGCAAGAAGCAGCTGGTAGTACTTTGTCCACGCTCAGGAAGCGAAGAGTGCAGGCTGCGCCCGGCTCCCTTTCTCTACTCAGGCAGCGCAGGGTCCAACAGGGCGTGGTGCTGCCCGCAGTGGGCGGGCCTTCCCATTTCAATTACAGATCTCCAAGGTGAGTCTAGATTTTGTCAAATTGACAACACTAAGCATCCAGAGACGATGTGAAGAAATTAGACATGCTGTTCACTGGTGGTGGCTGTGCGACAATACAGCTGCTAGTGAAGACGATTCGGTAGTTTCCCAGAAAGCTAAATATAAATGGCTGTGAAGGGGCACACTTGCAATCCCGGTACTTGGGAGACAGAAATAAGAGGTGGGGGCACATGATTACCCTAGGGTGCATAGTGAGTTTGAAGCTAGTCTGGGCTACATGAAACCCTATCTCAAAACCTTAAAGAAGAAAAAAGCCAAATATGTATATTTTATCATATAGCCCATAATTCCTCTCCTAGGAACCAAAGAATATAAAACACATTTCCAAACAAAGAGGGTTCTTTGTGCCATTACATTTTTAGTGTGTGTATTTGCAGGTGTGCAGTGCATGTGGCGTTCAGAGGGCAACTTTGAGTGTTGTTCCTCAGAAGTGACATCCACCTTGTCTCCTGAGACAATATTTCTCATTGGGACCTGGGGCTTTATGACTAGGCTGGTCTGTCTAGGCAGCAAGCCGCAGGGATGCCCTCTCTCCACCTTCTCAGCATTGAGAGTATAAGCACGCATCACCATGTCCGGGGTTTTTTATGTGAGTGCTGGGGGTTGAACTCAGGTCCTCGGGCTTATGTGGACAGCACTTTCCTGACCTGCGCGGTTTCCCTTAAGCACTGTAGTACCACTATTTAAAATACCTAAGACTGGGGGCTGGAGAAATGGCTCAGTGGTTAAGAGCATTGATTGTTCTTGCAGAGAACCCAGGTTCAATTTCTAGCACCCACATGGTGACTCACAACCATCAGTAACTCCAGTCCCAAGGGACCCCACACCCTCTTCTCATTTTCATAGACACTGCACACACTTGGTACACAGAAAAATTTTTATATGCATACAATAAAAAGAAATAAAAGATAATGTAAGATACACACATGAGGGGAGTATTACACAGCCAAAAGAGGAATATAATTTTGACACATGCTACCACATGGACGAGCCTTGGAAAAATGCTAAGTGAAAAAGACACAAAAGGACAGATACGATATAACTCTCTATACATAAATATAAACTTGTAGATTAGTCCATATCAGGGGCTGGTGACTGGTAGGTAGGGGGGCATTTTCTGAAGTTCCACAGTTGGTAGTGAGGAAGATTTGGGAGTTCCTATACAGAGCTGACCACACCAAATGTGTCAATTCCTTTCCCTTTCAGAGTTGCCAAAGGCCAGGCAGCAAATGTGAATTCTTACCTTTCAGGGCAGATGTCTGAGCCACCAGGTGACAGAGGGTCTCATGCTATAGCTCAGGCTGGCCCGGAACTCCTGGACTTCCTCCCGCCTCAGCCTTCAGAGCATCAGGATTGTAGACAGGAGCCACCAACGCCCCTTGTCATTGGTTCTACTCATCCAGGCAACTCGGCCATTCAGGATTGACAAAGGAGGTTGATTTTAGGAGTAATTAGTCAGTGTGGCTCTATTCAGGAGGAGAGGAGGTCAGAGCAGATTCAGAACAAGAGGATCCGAGGCTGAGGTGCACCTCTTAGACTTGGGGCCAGTGAATCAGTCATGGGCATATAAACAAATCAAGACTGGAGTCATTGGCAGGAGGCCTGAGGATCAGCACCCAGCCCTCAGCCACCCAGCATGACTAGGAAATTTCGGCTCTCACTGTAGAAGGCATCAGATCTCTCATTCCTTGGATTCCTACTGAATATCTACTATGTGCCTTGTGTTGGGAGGATGCTGGGGCTACAGAACAAATGAAGTAAGGGTTGAGATACTCATAAATGCCTAGACGTGGATAATCCTCAACAAAAGCATGCTAGAAAGCCAGGCACAAGAGGCCACCATATAGTGTACGGTTCTGATTACATGAAATGTTCAGAGAGAGTAATTGCACAGACACAGGAGACAGGGGCATGGGATCGACTGAAATGGAAGTGGGGATCGATGAGGGATGATGGGGAATGTTCTAAAGCTGTTCTGTAGTGATGGTTCATGCAACCCATAAATGCACTAGAATCAGTGTTGTGCATTTAGGGGAAGTTTATGGTTGTTTTTGTTTGCTTCCTTTTTAACTACAAGACTCTGCTTTTCTTCTATGGAAATATGGACAGCTGTCAGGGACAGGAACCTGGAGAATCTTCATTTAACTTTGAGGTGAAGCCGGCATGTGTCAGCATGCAGGGCAGGTGGGAGCCCAGAGGAGAGCCATTTCTTCCATAGAAAATACAAGCATGCCCTTACTGCACCTTCCACTCCAGCCCCTAGACTTTTTGTTCTCTTCTCACACTGACTCTTATTCCTCTGCCAGGCTTTGAACCTGGCTGGTTAGAAAGAGGAAGGTACGCTAGGTTAAAGGGCACCTGGTTGCAGCCATGTTCCGAGCAAAGGATGGGAGCTGGGAAGGTAGAATATGGAACTTGGCAGTCGGGGCCTGGAGTTGATGCAGCGCATCTGCCTCCAGTTCTTAATGTGATGTGAGTGACTTCTGGGTACCTGAGTGGTCCTCTCTAGAGCTAATTGTGTTGGTCCCTCCTAGTGTCCCTGGACAGCTCAGCAAGCCAAGAATTAACATCTGACCCAGTAAGGGACAACCAGTGTGTGCATTGTTTGGTCTGTCACCTTGGTGAGTTTTTGTTTTCTTGACTCTTTTCTCTCTCTCTCTCTCTCTCTCTCTCTCTCTCTCTCTTTCTTTCTTTCTTTCTTTCTTTCTTTCTTTCTTTCTTTTTTGGTTTTATGAGACAGGGTTTCTCTGTAGCTATGGAGCCAGTCCTGGAACTCGTTCTGTAGAACAGGCTGGCCTCGAACTCACAGAGATCCACCTGCCTCTGCCTCCCGAGTGCTGGGATTAAAGGTATGCGCCACCACTGCCCGGCTTGACTGCTCTTTTCATTTTGGAAATAAGTTTTGGTTATGGTACCCAGGCTGGTGGCACTGAGTTCCTACCTCTGTCTCCTGACCCAGCTTGTGGCATATTGATTGATTGACTGATTTTTTTTAATGGTCATTCCACCATTTTCTTGGTCTCAGGACTCTAAGGTCTAGAGGTAAATTGTTTGGGATGTGGCTCATGGCTGACTCAAACTCTGGTCCTCTGTCTCTTCTTGTTAGGTAGCTGCTCAACTCTTGAGGATGTGGCTGAGTCAGGCACAGTCCAGCTCCTTAGATAATGGGGACCTGGACTTGAGACCCAGTTCTGATATGGGAGAAATTGTTTGCAGCATGGACGTGGGAAGAGGGAGTTTGGGATGATTTCCTTTGAATGAAGGCCTTTCCCCAGGGAGCTGGGTGGTTCCAACCTGCCCAGGAGCCCGGGACAGCCTTGTCTGTGGGCAGTGCCCTGGAGGTGAGTCACAGGGGAGGAAGACTGCTCCTCTATGGAACGAGGCCACCCACCAAGGCTTCATTATCCAGCACAATGTAAAGTAATTGCCTCCATTTAGCCAGTGCTTAATATGAACCTGGCACTGTGGGAGGTGCTTCCTCGGCTTTATCCCACTTAATCCAACAACATAGCAAAAGGTAGGCGGTATTATTCTTGTTACTAAAGAGGAAACTGAGGCTCAGGGCGAGGCAGCCTGGTAGTATGCATTCCTTCCCTTTAGCTCAAGATCAATCTCATTCCCTGCCTCCCTCAGGGCTGTCTCTAGCCTGTGTCCACTGCTTGCCTCATGGAGTGGGTCTCAGAGCATCAGTTGCTGTACTAGCCCAGAGCTTCTGAAATCCAGGAAGCTGGTCCTACTGGGCTCTGTGGGTTGGTCCCCTAGATCTCCAGACTGGACCAAATAACAAAGTTAAAGAGGAACTCAACCAAGGTCACAAGGGGTAAAGTGAGCCCTGGCCCTCACATTGCCCTTCAAGGTCAACATGGGGACCCTTTAAAGGTCATAAGGAAATAACCCAGTGAGTTTGAGAATAAGGTCACACTGCTGGCAAGCAGGGGACCTGGAACCAAACTGTGGACTATCTGGGCCCAAAGCCTATATTCTTTTCAGCATGCTAGGGAAGTTCTCTAATGTTTTAGCCTGTAGGGTCCTTCTTTATTGCTGTATCCACAAGCCACCGTAGTCAGAGGCTGCTTGTTTGTTTCCCGACTGCCAGACTCCCAAAATTATCACATGGAAATCTGTATTAATTGCAATACTGCTTGGCCAATAGCTTAAGTGTATTTCTGGCTCTTATATCCTAAATTAACCCATTTCTATTAATCTGTGTATTGCCATGTGGCTGTGGCTTACCGGCAAGGTTCTGGTGGGCTCCAGTGGAGGCGCATGTCTCCTGAGGGTGGCTGTATGGCTTCTCATCAACTCTGCCTTCTTTCTCCCAGCATTCAGTTTAGTTTTCCCACCTAGTTCTATTCTGCTAAGCCACTGGCTGAAACAGCTTTATTCATTAACCAATAAAAGCAACACATATACAGAAGGACATCCCACTCTAAGCTCCCTGTTAGTTTAGCCAGTAGTTTCTCTTTAAAACAACTCAGTTAAAGAAAAAAGAAGCAACCATCCACATTTATTCCAAAAAGAAATGCTGGCTGGGAACTCACTATCTCTAGATTATCTATTAAGTATTTTAACAACCACGCTCATCCGTGTGCACCCACTGTTGCTTTCGGTGCCATGTGCCAATGTTCTTTGACTACGCTCTGTGCCCCACATGCTCCATATTGCTTCCAGGGACCCTTTCAAACCTCTTCTCCATCCTGTTTATTGTGTGTTTTGCCACATGGTGCTTAGAGTCCTGGAGGATGTTGGAAGGGACACAAAGTTTCATGTTCTTGAGTCAAAGAACACTTGTGGCATGTTGACAGGACAGTGAGCTATAGTGAGCTAGTGAATGTGGGGTCCAGGTCCTGTGTGTGTGTGTGTGTGTGTGTGTGTATTTCATACTGCTCATATTTCATTGGCCAGAACTGGCCACATGGTGCAACCTTCCTGTAAGGAGGCAGGAAATGCAGACTTCCTGGTACCCAGGGAGGAAGAACCAAATACCAGCATCATCCCCAGAGAGGAATGACTACAGCCTGTTCTTTTACCCATGAGAGAGCTGAAGCTCACAGAGGTAAGTGGACCAAGGCTGCACTGATGGGCAGTGGTTAGGCC
Source organism: Ondatra zibethicus (assembly GCA_004026605.1). Classification (NCBI taxonomy): domain Eukaryota; kingdom Metazoa; phylum Chordata; class Mammalia; order Rodentia; family Cricetidae; genus Ondatra; species Ondatra zibethicus. The sequence continues at coordinate 29,133 of PVIU01008312.1, forward strand.
CGGTTTGAACCCAGAGAGGCTGATATGGGGCTGTCTCTCCGTAGTAAGATTCCTAATTTAATCATGCCTATGAAGTCCCTATTGCTACACAAAGTAAGACTCACAGCACCAGGGATTTGGAAGGGGATACCGCCGATGTCATTATACAGTTTATCACACCATCTGGGAGAGCTCTTACATGGAGTCTAGTTATATTTGGTCTCTTTCTTTTTTGGGGTCCTGATCTCCTTCTGCATTGAAAATTAGCCATTTGTTCTATTTTTCTCATTTCTGCTGGAATCATAGCTTCCTGAGTGGGAACAATGGCTGATCCATCCTCTCCTAAGCGTTGGGCAAAGGCAAATAATACAATTGTGAAAGTGGTGGAATGAGTTAAGAGACTGCCCAGGCGTAAAGAGCACTGGCTGCTCTTGCAGATGACCTGAATCCAGGTCCCAGCATCCATACTGGGTGGCTCGCAACTGCCAACAACTCCAGCTCCAAGGGATCTGATGCCTTTGGTTTCCAAGGGAACCTGCACACACATGTGCACACCCCCCATACATGATTAACTCTAAAATAATAAATCTTAAAAAGAAAGTGACAGGGGCAGGAGAGATGGCTCAGTGGTTAAGAGTACTGGCTGCTCTTTCAGAGATCCTGAGTTCAAGTCCCAGCACCCACATGGTGGCTCACAACCATCTATAATAAGACCTGGTGTCCTCTTCTGGACTGCAGGTGGACATGCAGTGCACTCATATATAAAATATAAATAAATAACTTTTTTTAAAAAAGGAACAAAGTGACAGAATAGACTGAGTTCCCTTGAGGGGTCAAGAAGACACTGTGGCGAGGGATGAGGCAGCAGTGGTGCTGCCCCAATTAACCATCATCTTGAGCATGAAGAATGGATGGGCAGCTGTCTCCCAGGGCTCCCGTAAACCTCTGGCCCTGCTATCGCTTCATGCCTACACATGGAGGAGGTGAGAGCTGAGGAGAAAGCTGGCGCACTGCTCCCTAACACATTTGATTCATTGACTCATATGGCAAGTGTTTATTGGCTATCTCCACATTAGTAACATCCTCGACCAGAGCAGCCATGGCCTCAGGAACCTCTTTTCGGTGCCATGTGGAACGACTTCAGATCACGCCTACATGTTCGATGCAGAGGCCAATTCCAAACTGCAAGGAGGAGCAGAAGCAGGCTCAGGGGAGCTGGGCTCCAGCGCCAGCACAGCCAATCCCTTAGACAAGTCACAGTCACATCTATCTGTTACTGAATCTACCACATTGTTAGATTCCCATTATGTATGGTTTCCATACAATCCTTCCAGATGTCTCTGTCTTAGCATCTTCTGTATTTTTTTATTATATTTATTTGTGTGTGGTGAATTGTGTGTGCATGTACATATCATATGAGCCAGACAACCCATGGAAATTGGGTGTCTCTTTCCACCACAGGAATGCTGGGGATTGTCCTCAGGTCATCAGGCTTGGCAATGAGAACCTTGACCTACTGGGCCATCTCGATGGCCCTTATTCACTCTCTTTAGATCCAAGTGCTTCACAATAATGGTGTGATAAATGATAACAATGGTAAGGCACTCTGGAAGAGCTCCCCACGTGCCAGGCACTGTTTCATGGGCTTCCATGTAACTCACTTCATCCTGTTTCTATCTCTGTGAATTAAGGGATGCTATTAGCCATACTCTATACAGGAGAAATCAGGGGCACAGAGAAGCTAAGTGATTTGCCTAAAGTTGCCCAATGACTAAGTAGCAGAGCCGGGATCCAGCAGGCAGAGTGCATGGCTTAAACCACCCTGAACACCATGGCTTAGGTAATTGCATGTGACATAAAACTGAAGACCCTGAGGAATTTAAACTTCTCCGAACTACCTCTATGCCACTCTAAAACCAGACACAGACCCTGGTATGGCAGCGTGGAACAAGGGTCGACTTTCCTGAGAGTACTTGATTTCTGGTTTTTGGTTTTTTTTTTTTTTTAAGATTTATTTATTTATTGTGTGTACAGCATTCCTTCCATGTGTGCCTGCACACCAGAAGGGGGTGCCAGGTCTCATTATAGATGGCTGTGAGCCAACATGTGGTTGCTGGGAATTGAACTCAGGACCTCTGGAAAAGCAGCCAGTGCTCTTAACCACTGAGCCATCTCTCCAGTCCGATTTCTGGTTTTGATATTTGACCTTGAGAAAATGACTTCCTTGAATCTAGGTTCCTCGCAGAGCAGAGGGGTGTCCTCACCTATTTCATGGGGAGAAGACAATATGGCACACAAGGTATTAAGAGGATAGGGAGAGTGGTTGGCAGAAGTTCTGCAGGTAACTGCCGCAGAGTTGACTCCCCCCCCACCCCGTGTGTGTGTGTGTGTGTGTGTGTGTGTGTGTGTGTGTGTGTGTGTGTGAGGCCTCTGACTGGGGATGGGTGGGAACATACGTTGGAATGAGCAGTAATCAGGGAGTGAGGGAATGCATCCAAATTCCAGCTCTGCCATCACCTCCCTGTGTGATCTGGCAGGTCTGGCAGGCCACCAAGCCTTCCGGTTCCAAGGTGAGGGGGTGGACTTTAGAAGGTCTCCAGGGCATTGATGAACATTATCAGTTGAGAGAGCCCTTGGCTAACTTCTTCAATGAATGAACACTCCTACAGTATCCTTTTCTACCAAAGAAGCAGCCGCCTTTTCTTCCTGCTGTGCACTTGAATAGGGAACAGAAGGCATTTTCGCCTTGGCTTCTAGGCTCCTCCCCTCTCAAGCTGGCAAGGAGCTCCAAGAAAACCAATTTACCCTAGCCAGGTTGCCCTAGGCTTGTGATTACAAATGGCCAGTCAAAGAACTTTTTTTTCCTTTAAATTTATAAATCTCATAATTAGATAGCAAATGCAGAAGAGACAAGCAAAATAAGATTAAAACACCTTATAATCACATTATTTGCAGAGGATCACTTTTAAGATTCTGGCAGATATCTTTTCAGATTCTTTCCAGGTTTCTTTTTTCTATATGCATTTAATTCATTTTAAGTTTATTTTTGAGATAGCATCTTACCTTGTAGTTTAAGCTAGCCTGGAATTTTTGGCACTCTTCCTGTCTCTGCCCCCCAAGTGCTAGGATTACAGGTGTTCACCATCACATCTCACTTTATGTATGAATTTTAATTAAAAATTAATCCATATAACTGTATCCCAAAACTTCGCCACAGGAGCCCAAGCATTCTTCTAGAGCAAACAGTTCTCCCCCAACGGTGGAAGGGATAATGAGTTCCCTTGAGCTTATTTTATAAGGCACTGGTCATTTCCCAGAAGGCCTCACTTCCTAATGCCATCGCTTTGGGGCTGGTGTTTCAACGTGCAGACCTCATAGGAGAATGGCAAAATGTTCTAGAAAGTGCACTCGGGCCTTCAGCATAGAGTGAATCAGAACTGCTGAGAAGGGAGAGGGACAAGCTAGGAGGTTGTTGCCATCTTCCACGTGACGAATACGGCAGTGATCAAGGCTATGACCGCGAGGGTGGAATTGGGAATCTGAAGGATCATTTAAGGACAGACCTTGGGGAGTAGGAGAAATACTTGAGGATAATTCCATCTTTTATGACCAGGTGATACAGAACCCAGAATGGCTGTGTGGCTCTGGAAGAGGAAGATAACAGTGTTCAACTTGGGACACGCTCAATGTGAGGTTACTGTGCGGGGCCCCATCTGCGTGGCAGTTTCCAGTAAACACGCAACCCACAGAAGAGACATATGGGCTCCATGTGGTTGCTGGGATCTGAAGATGGAGAGGATGCAGTCATCAAGTCCCTTCTCTATCAAGACTTAAGAAACAGAAAGAAACCCCGCACACCTGTAGTCATGGAAGTCATAGGGAAACACATTGCTAAGAGGGCAATATGTTTGTGTGTCCGCGCACGCCACAACATACGCGTAGATGTCCGAGGACAAACTAAAAGGAATCGGTTCCTTTTACACTACGTGGGGTTGGCGGCAGGTGCCTTTACCCGCGGTTTGAGTCCAGTCTTGACTGGCCGTGGGGGTTGGTGGGGGACAGAAGGGGACAGACGGGGACCGCGCACAGCATTTCGGCGTGGCCTCGCCGGGCGCCCGCGGCGTTCGCCCGGCTCACCAGGCGGCCGAAGGTCCCCGCGAGGACGGAGGCGGACAAGCCCGCGGGCTCGGAGCCGAGCGTGAGAGCCGCCGCCCCGGGTTCTGCTCGCGCAACCTTGCACAACGCGCCCGGATAAGCGCCGCGTCTCGGGGCAATTACCACCCTGCCCCGCCGCCGGGGCTGCCTGGGCCGGGGGCCAGAGGCCGAGGGACTCACAACCACCCAGGGAGCGCGGCCGGCCGACCCTCCCGGCGGCCACCAGCGTGCCCGGCGATTTCACAACGCTCGGCTGGGGGCAGCGGGGGCGGCAGGGCGCGGTGACGTCACGGGCAGACCACGCCCCCGGGGAAAGCGGTCTTGGAGCTGGGAAATTGTGTCCCTTTGCTGTGTCCTTGTCTTGCTCGTCCCCTCCTTTCTTGCTTTGCTTCCCTTCTGGCATCTTTTTTCTTCTCGTCTTCCCATTTCTCTCTCTTTTCTTCTATTCTCTCCTTCCCTTCCATCCTCTTTCCTGCCCTTCCTTTCCGCCCACTCTTTTCCTCTTCCCTTCTCCCCCCTTCCTTCTTCTCTTCTTTCCTGCCTCCCCTTCGTTTCTAATTTTTTTTAAATATTTTTTATGGTTTATTTAACTTTATTTTTTATATGCATTTGTGTGAAGGTGTCAGATCCCCTGCAAATGGATCTTCAGACAGTTGTGAGCTGCCATGTGGGTGCTGGGAATTGAACCCGGGTCCTCTGGAAGAGCAGTCAGAGCTTTTAACCACTGAGCCATCTCTCCAGCCCCTCGTTTCTAATCTTTTACAGATTTTAAATTTCATTTTTATTGTAAAACTCCATAAAATTTGCCATCTCAACTAAGTTTTAAGTACAGTAGAGAAGTTGAACCCCAGAGCTCTAGAACTTTCTCACTTTGCAAAACAAACTGCACCCGTTGCACACTTCCCCAGATCCCACTCCCTCAGGGGCTCTTAATCACCATCCTGTTGTTTGCGGTGCAAGTTATTCTTTTCCCCTTTTGTACCATTCTTTCTTTCTCCTCATCCCTTGTTTTTCTTCCCCTCTCTCTTTCTAATCTTTCTTTGGCTTCTGAAGACAGTGGCCTCACTGCCCTGCTGGCAGCCCTTTGCAGCCCCTGCTAGGCCCGGCCAAGAGGCCTGTCAGCAAGGCTGTTAGAGGGCTGTGAGTCATCATTCCTCCCCCGTGTGTCAGGGCCAGTGGGCGGCCCCTGGAAGCCTCACCTGGCTTTTTGTGGTAGACAAACATGTCCTGCAGGAAACGCCTGCCAGCGGGAGTTAATTAGAGATGCTCTAACTCCCGCAGAGTCAGAGGGTCGGGCTGGGAGCCCCTCTCTTCCCTGGGCCATCCCCCACCCCGGGGCTCCCCTTCTAGACATTGCAAGACTGCCGTGATACTGATGATGGCGATGATAGCCTGGCCCGAACACTTTTCAGTGCACCAAGCATTCCCGCAGACGTGAGCTCATGCTCGTTCTCACAGCCACCCCGGCAGGCGGGAGGCCTTCTTATTCCCATTTTACAGGTAAGGAAGAGAGAGGCGGAGGGATTTGTCTGTGGCCGTGAAGCTACTATGCGGCGAGTTGGCAGGGTGGGAAGCCAGACTGATATCGCCAAAGCAGGAGGAAAGGTGACCAGAGTCCAAGTTCAAAATGTTTTTCAGCCATTCTATTCCTTGCTCTCTGTGCTCCCAAAGCAGCGGTGTAGACCCCTTTGCCTCTGGGCAGGACAGTGAGTTAACAAGAGAGGAAGGGCTTGATGGTGAGCATGGCCAGCGCAGAAGAACGATAGCCAGGCAGCAGAAAGGCTTTTTAATCAAACAGTATTGTTATTCAACAGTTATCTGGGCGCTTGAGTTTTGGTGCAGGGACTGTTCTGGGAGGCGAGGAGTCTGCTTGGCATACCTGTAGCTGCAGCCCTTTCTCCTTCTGGGCGACTCTGGCTGGGGATGATTCACATTCCTGAGTGGGGTCTGTTTCTGTCTCTTTACAGTGCCTTGGTGTGAACACGTTTCTTTATATCATGGGTAGTGTTGGTAGATTTGTAATGTTTACGCATAGCCAGCTCTCCTTTATTTTTGGTTGTTAAATGATGCACAGACTCTCCAGGCCTCCTGGAGCAAAGTGTGGTCATGTGATTTTCTTTATCCCTTACTTGGATTAGAAGTGGTGTTTAGACCCCTGAATAACTGGTGCTCTATTCTTCAGTCATGCTTGGATCAGGAAGACCTGTACTCCTGAATGTTCCAGTGTTATTGGCCTGAGTTCCAGCACTGGTTGGAGGGGCAGCTAACTTAGGTGAAATGGTTAGCTCAGAGTTCAGTGGGTGATGCTGTCCAAAAACAAAACAAAATAAAACAAAAAAAGCGGGAGATACTATCGAGGAAGAAACCCTGACATCACCCTCTGGTATCCACCCATCTTACATGGGTAAACACACATACACGAACACAGGCATATACTACACACACACACACAGACACACACACGCGCACGTGCTCTTTCTCTCTCACACAGAATATATGTTTTAATTTATATCATCTTTCGTAAACATCTTTTTTTTTCTTTTTTTTTCTTTTTTCAAGACTAGGTCTCACTACATAGCTCTGGCTGTCATGAAACTCAGACTGTAGACCAGGTTGGCCTCGAACTCACAGAGATCCACCTGCCTCTGTTCCCAAGTGCTGGGATCAAAGGTGTGCACCCCCACACCTGGCTTCCTTAAACATCTTTATCACGTACACTTTTAAATGCTTTTTTAAGAGCCTCATAAAGATATTACTGAAACACAATAGACGTCACGGGTATAAATTATGCAGTTTGATAAAATGTGGCCTGTGTGTGCAGTGGGAAGCACTCGATGCAGAGGGCACAACTGAGAAGTTGTGAGAAGGGCTCCGCCCTAAATGGGGCATCAAGCCCTCGTCCCCTCCACACTTGGCCCAGCCAAGGCTTCTATGGAGCACCATAGAAGAGGAGGCAGAAAGAATGTAACAACCAGAGGATGGAGGGAGTGCTGGGAAAGGCTGTCTTCCTGGACAAACCACAACTGTATGGTTACCTGCATAAGACCTGGGCAAGATCAAACCTGCCAAAATTCGTGCATAGGTGAATGAGATCTCCAGGCCCCCACCCACTACACTGAGGCAGTTAATCGCTGCTGGAAGAGGGAGAAGTATATTTTGGATGGTGTGGTCACTGGTAGACTTCTCATGGTCCACTGGATGGTTTTATATTCATGTCTTTATAGGCATCGCCGACTGGACTTAAAGGCTTATAAAAAATAAATGAAAGAAGACATAAGGGGGACATGCTGTGGAGACTTGGGAGTGAGTTGAAGGGAGAAATGGGGTGTATATGATCATATATATATACACATGTACGAAATTCTTAATAATAAAGAAAAAGTATAAAATTATTTACCATAGATAAAACCATTGCCACAATCATGCTGGTGAATATATTCATTGCCCAGGGGGAAGTTTATTGTGTTCCCCCTGGTTTTTCACGTAGACTTTTGCTATGTACTCCCAGCTGGCCTCAAACTCATGACAATCCTCCTGTCCAGCCTCCAGCATGCTGGAACTACAGGTGTGCATTGTCATCCCTGGCTCCGTGTCCCTTTAAAGTCCCCCTATTCACCCACCGTGAGAACCAATGATCTACTTTTGTCACCATAGCTTAAATTTTCTCTCCTAAATAGTTGTATAAGTGGGATCTTTCAGTATTTAATGCAGTTTGGTCTGGCTTCTTGTTCAGTCTGATTCAAAGCTGTCCAGATTATGGAACATGCCAATAGCTCATTCATTTTTTATTGCTGGGAAGTAGTTCATCATATGGATATATTACCATTTCTTCATCCATTCCTGTGTTGACAGTTTTGGCATGTTCCCGGATTTTGGCCATTCTAATAAAGGTACTGTGAATATTTTTGTACAAGGGATTCATTTTTATGAGGTACCCAGGGCAGGAATGGCTGGATCATGTGTTAGGTTAACTCACTTTTTCAGAAGCTGGCAGCTGTTTTCCCAGGTGACCGTAGCATCTTTCCGACCAGTGATGTAAGGGGGAGGTTCTGGTGTTGCCTTCTTTTCAGCTCCTGTAATGGCCAGTCGGGCCCCTAGCCCCATTTTCCTTTCTTGCACTTTAATTTCCTTCCTTGTTGCAGGATATTTGATCACACTGTGAACTCTGAGTTTGCATTAATTAAATAAAACCATGGGTTAAGAGGTGGAAACAACAGTTAGTTGACAGGAAGTAATCATAGAGAGTTTGAGGGAGTCTGAAAGACAGAGAAACTCACAGGAAGTAACAGGGAGGGACTTGATGTGTGGGTTTTTTAAATTTTGTTTTGTTTTTGTTTGGGATGGCAGAAGAGAGTCCCTGTTGCTGAGTTGCCAGCTAAGGAGAAAGGTCAGTGGTTGTTCCTCAGTCTTTCTGAGCTACCAGGTTTTCACTCCAACATCTGACTCCTGAGTCTTTGTTGGGAATTAGAGAAATAGAGACTTAGTTTAAACCTAACCATAAGTTCCTCCAGGCTGTGGCCTGAGTGGCTGGTGAGGCACTGACTGCAGGGCTTGTAGGGCCACAGATGGTAACTAAAATATCAGTAGATTCATGTGTAGCCACTAACTGACAGAAAAACATCATTGGTGTCTAACCTGGGCATGACCACGTGATCAGATTCCACTGGTGTCCAATCTGGGCATGACCACATGAACGGACTTCACTTGTGTTCAACCTGGGCATAACCACATGAACAGACTCCACTGGTGTCCAATGCAGGCATGACCACATGAACAGATTCCACTGGTGTCCAACCTGGGCATGACCGCATGAATGGACTCCATTTGTGGGGACTCCACAAAGTTGGTCTGTGCTTGGGAATCACAGGTGGGACTCCAGTCCCCCACCAATGGCGCTGTTGCTGAGGACAAACTGAGAAGTCAGCAGATTTGGTGAGACACTTGGGAAGTCCATAAGGAGAAAGTTAAATAATATGAAAAGGAAAAATCTTCCCATGTTAAGAATGGGAACTATCACAATGCAGGGAGTTAGGACTCTACATAGTGCTACTCTGGATGAGTTGCAAACGAAGAAAAGAAAAAACCAAATGCGGGGATAAATCACTCAGCTGGGATTGACAGAATGCTGTTTGTAATTACTACCAGTTTGGCAATCCATATTTTATCCTTAAAAAAGTGGTTTGACCAGCCTCCAATTCACCATCCCAGAGAAACTAGAAAACAATGCTGACCCTAAGAGAGACTTACATGAATGTAACCTACATGGGAAGTAGAAAAAGACAAAATCTTCTGAGTAAATTGGGAGCATGGGGACCATGGGAGGGGGTTAAAGGGGAGGGGAGAGGAAAGGAGGGGAGCAGAGACAAATGTATAGCTCAATAAAATCAATAATAAAAAATTTTAAAAAGTGGTTTGATAACTGTGCCAAGGATAAAAATTTGACTGAAAAGATACAAGCCTTACAAAGACTTCCTAGTGAAAATAAGAAAAATACTCAGACTCAGACAGAGGAATTTAGACAAGAACCTACTGTGCCACCCCAAGATGAAATTGGAGAGGGGCAGCCCAAGGTTATTGGAGAACCAACCTTAGGTTATGATGAAGTTAAATGGAATTCTGTGGAGACATTAGATCTGAGGAGATTTCAGGAAGCAGTCATTTCATACAGTATGCATTCACCCTAGGGGAAGTAGGTAGTAAACTCATAGGCAACTCAGAATGGAATTATCCCTCAAGACTGGAAAGACCTGGCATCAGCAACTTGTAAGCTTATCCTCAGTTACAATGGCGAATATGGTGGGAAGAGGAAGCTAGGGCCTTAGAGAAATGAAATAGGTCTAGAAGTATTACTATTTCCCAAGGTCAGTTTCTAGGCGAAGCAGCAGGCTGAATCACAAAGGCAGCTTGAATCTGATGACCACACCTTGGTGCCCAGTTGTTTAGCAGTCTTAAATGCTTGGGATGAGGTTGAAGAATCAGGAGAGAGGTCTAGGTCATTTATTAAAATTATACAAGGCCTAAAAGAAGCCTTCACTGACATTTTGCAAAGATTGACCTCAGCTGTCAATCAGAAGGCAGATAGTTATTTGTAGGGGACTATTTTCAGGTGTGTGACTTTTGTTTACGCTGCATTTGTTTAACTCAGTGAAGCTGTGTTACTTTGCCTGTCTAAAGCACCTGATCATTCTAATAAAGAGCTGAATGGCCAATAGTAAGGCAGGAGTGAGGATAGGTGGGGATACCAGACAGAGAGTATAAATAGAAGGAGAACCTTTGGGAGGAGAGAGAAGGAGGAGCCAAAGAACAAGGAGAGGTGGACACCAAGGGCCAGTCACCCAGCTACACAGCAAGCCATGGGAGAAAGAAGTAAAGTAAGGTATATAGAAACAGAGAAAGATAAAAGCCTAGAAGCAAAAGGTAATTGGGTTAATTTAACTTAAGAAAAGCTGGCAAGAAACAAGCCAAGTTAAGGCCAGGTATTCATAACTAAGAATAAGCCTCTATGTGTGATTTATTTGGAAGCTGGGTGGCAGGCTCCTCAAAAAGTCAGAAGAGTAAAAATCACACAATAATTAATAATTGAATATTTTCTTTTGAAAATGCTAATTTTAAATGAAAAAAGTGATTTGGCTCCTAAAGGCAAGATCAGCACCAACAGATGAATGGATTAGAAATATGGCTGATACTGGATCTCATACTTATGATACAATTTTAACAGGAGAAATAATCACTAAAGGTTTTAAGAAAAGCCAGACTGTCTTGGCTGTGTCAAGCAAGGTCATTTCAAAAGGGACTGTAGGCAAGACATTCCTAGAAACAATGTTTTTCCTAGAAACAATTCAAAACAAAGGCCCCAGCCTTCTGGAGTATGCAGAAGGTGTGGCAAAGGCCAACACTGACTAATGAATGCAGATAAACAAGGGAAAATGAAACAATTTTTTTGTGTTTTACAACATAAAGCATATTACATGTATACCACACAATCCTGCAAGACAAGCAGTTATAGAAAGATCCAATCCTACTTTAAAAGATATACTTTTTAAACAGAAAGGGATAACAAAGATTGCATAGTGCTTTATTAACTTTAAGATTTTTAAATGCTAATGAACAAAATACAACAGCTGCTGAGAGACATTGGATCATTTGCTGCATTGAACCAGCCTATATACTTTAAGAATGTTTTAACTTCAGATTGGAAGTCAGGAAATGTGTTGTGTTGGAGGAGAGGTTGTGCTTTTGTTTCCACGGGAAACAAAAGGCTGTGGATTCTTTCAAAATTAATAAAGACCAGATTTGACCAGGAGAGACTTCCTGAAAATCATGGCTGCAGACACGAAGGAAGAAACCAAGAAAAACTACAGGGCGGGTGATATATATATGCTGACCTCTCTACCTGGGAATAGTTCTAAGACTGGGCAAGACATGATAAATCTCGTTGGCTACAGAGTCTTCATGATTTATTACATATTATCCTTTCATATGGCATGGATGGAGATTTACAATATTGTTTAGTTATGCAGTCTAAATGAAATTATAAAGTGGACAGATGCCTTTTGCTCAAACATGTAGAATCATCTTTAGCTGACTTGTGCACATTACATATTCCATACTTGTGTTGATGTAGATATGTATGTTACCTTTAAGTTTGTGTGCTTTCAGAACAAAAGAACCAGATACTAATGAAGACAAGACAAGTAGCTCAGGTGATTCAGCTTCTCAGAATGCCTCCGGTGCCATTTCCTCAAAAATATGCATTCAGGACAGCTTTAAAGTAGCTAGCTTAGATGGCCCAGCCTCACAGACTACTCCATCCAGGGCTTCAGTTAAGCCCTTCACCTTCCCACCACACAGAGACTGGACAATAAAGGATGCAGCTAGCTCTCCCAGGACTTGACCATTATATCAATTTTCTCAGGGTGCCCTAAAGATGCCATTGTCCCCAGTTTGCAGGAAGTAATTTTAGGAACATAACTCCCATGTTCCTATGGGTGTTTTTGGTCATTTAGTGGGCTATGGATGTTTGTCATTATTTAAGGGGGTTGGTTGCAAGTTGTTACTGGTCATGGTCAGGAAAAACTAAGCAAGGGAGGTTAGATTCAGGAACCTCTTTCTGGAAAGAAAATGGGGCTATAGGAATGATAGGAGAAAAGGGTAAATTATTTAATATACTTTTAAATTGAAAAGCAACTACTAGTCTCAAATATTTTACATTGGTATGGATTTTTGTATATTGATACAAATTTAAGGTTATTTTGTTACAACATACTGTATTTATGTTTTTACTCTTGTTTAAGGTATTGTACCTATGTAACTCATTTAAAAATGTAATGTAAAGTTCTAATCCTCAAAAGCTACTATTACAAACTGTTTAGGATAATTAAGAAATGCAAGTTAGTAGTTAGTCACCTATAACAATCAAACTTGTCATTTAGGTATGTTTTCAAGATTAAAAAGAGATATATTTTAGATAGATACATGGTCTTCAACCATTTCAGAGATCTGCAGAATATGGCATTTAAGATGTTTTAATAACATAAGGCTTTTTGTGACAGCGAGCTACATCTGCTCCTGGCAGCACCAACTTACATCAAAGAACTTCTACATAGAGTTTGCTTTAAATGTGGCAAAGTTAGGCACTGGGCAAGAAACTGCCCTTGCTTTGATTGCTGACAGTATGCTGTCCAAATTGGACAAGTAGGACACAAAGGAAGTTGACGGCCTAACTTAGCCAAGACAAGGTAGGCTAGCCCTTCACAGAAAAGTCTGTCAGATATTCTAGGCCTCTAGGCTGAAGACAGATGCCACAACTTTGTAGAGGAACTTTGGGTGATTGTCCAGGTAGCCAGCAGTCTCTGTCATTTCTATAGTTTTGGAAGTTGCTTGCTTTGTACTTCCTGTTTACTCAGGCAATATTGCATCCTTCTTAGGTCTCTGATAGGATTGAAGACTAGATAGTTATAATTCTACCGTTTTCCTTGTTACCAATTTCAAAAATGAATCTCACAAAAGATATGTAAAGTTTGTAAAGGTTGAAAGACATAAAATCTTAAGCCTTTTATCTAAGAAAATATTTTAAGGTCTAAAAAGATGTTTTTAGGATGGTAATACGTTATGAGAGAAAGTGATTTAGGTATAAAACTTTGGGTTCACCAAGATAGGATAGATAATAGAGTACTTTCTCCAAAGTTGCCAAATACAAATGGACTGGACATTGTGAATGTAATTCTTACCTGATAATTGTTCTTATTATATATAGTTCTACTGTGTTAGAATTAATAAAAAAACTTTCATTTTATTTAGGTAAAAGGAGGAAATTTTGCTGGATATTTGATCACTCTGTGAACCCTGAGTTTGTGTTAATTAAATAAAACCTTGGGTCAAAAGGCAGAGACAGAAAGTAGTCATAAAGAGGGGGAGTCTGAAAAACAGATAAAGAAACACACAGGAAGTAGTAAGGGGGAACTTGGAGTGTGGAGATCTTTTTTGGTTTGGGACGTTGGGAGAGCGTTCTTCTTGATGGGTCAGAGTCTTTGTTTAGAAATAGAACAATACAGACTTAGTTTAAACCTAACCAAAAGTTCCTCTAGACTGTGTCCTGAGTGGTCAGTGGGGTGCTGACTATGGGGCTGAGGGGTTGCAGATGGTAATATAAATATCAGGGGTGTGGGGCCATCCATTGGGGCATGGGGAGCCTTACAGGGGATGCATCCACAATAAAGAACCATTTTCTCCCTTCCCCAGCCGCTCTCAACTGCCAACAGCTCCTCAGTGAGGGGTGGGGCCTGGGTCCCCCATCTCTGCAGGAACTTCAACAGGTTCAATCTTGCGCAGGCGACAACAGCTACTGTGGCTGCATGAACACGGCAGTGTCCTGGCCTTTCCCCCTCTTCTGAGTAGTGCCCTGTGCCCTGGGTCAGCGGGGGCCTCCTATCTCTGTTGATTTTCATTTTGAAGCTAACGTCATTGGGTGAAACATTCTGGATTGACATTATTTCTTCTTCTGTCGTAAAGGATTTGTCCCGCTGTCTTCTGTCTTGCATTGCTTCCAGCAACAAATCTGCTGTCTGTGATTTCTTCTTCCGCTGTCTTCTGCCCGCTATCGGAGCCATGTGTCTTTTCTCTGATTGTTTTTTTAGATTTTATTTTTCATTTTGAGTAAGATAACTATGACATTCATAGTATAGTTTTATTAATCTTTTTAGATTCATGGAGCCTGTTAGTGTTTTGAATTTATACTTTTCTATCTAACTGGGACTTCAGAAGGTATTAATTAAATATATTTTCAGTTAATAGATAAGTAAAAATTAACCAGACATGGTGGAATATGCTTTTAAACCCACCACTTGGGAGGCAGAGGCTGGTGGATCTCTGCACATTTGAGGCCATCTTGTTCTACAGAGTAAGTTCCAGGACAGCCAGGACTACACAGTGAGACCCAATATCAAGAATCAAAGAAAAATAAAATTATATAAATTAATACACATTAATGAGGAGCCATGTGATGTTTCAATAAAATTAAAAAAAATTGTCACCAATTTTTATTTTTTATTTAAAATTAAAAAAAAATTACAGCCGGGTGGTGGTGGCATGCGCCTTTAATCTCAGCACTCGGGAGGCATAGGCAGATGGATCTCTGTGAGTTCAAGGCCAGCCTGGTCTACAGAGCTAGTTCCAGGACAGGCTCCAAAAGCTACAGAGAAACCCTGTCTCAAAAAACCAAAAAAAAAAAAAAAAAAAAAGATTTAACTATTAAATCTTTAAGCTGGGCGGTGGTGGTGCACGCTTTTAATCCCAGCACTCTGGAGGCAGAGGCAGGTGGATCTCTGTGAGTTCGAGACCAGCCTGGTCTACAGAGCTAGTTCCAGGACAGGCTCCAAAGCCACAGAGAAACCCTGTCTTGAAAAACCAAAATAAGGGCTGGAGAGATGGCTCAGTGGTTAAGAGCACTGACTGTTCTTTCAGAGGTCCTGAGTTCAATTCCCAGCAACCACATGGTGGCTCACAACCATCTGTAATGAGATCTGGCGCCCTCTTCTGGCCTGCAGGCATACATGGAGGCAGAATGTTGTATTAATAAATTAATAAATCTTAAAAATAAATAAATAAAAATAAAAAAATTTACATACTTGCCCCAGTTCCCCCCGCTTCTCCTCCCACCCCCAATCCACTCCTCAGAGGAGGTAAGGCCTCCCTTGGGGAGTCAACAAAGTCTGGCATACCAAGTTGAGGCAGAACCAGACCTCTTTCCCCTGTATCAAGACTATATCCCACAACAGGGAATGGGCTCCAAAAAGCCAGTTTATGCACCCAGAATAAGTCCTGGCCCCACTACCAGGGCCTCCCCACCAACAGATCAAGCCATATAACTGTCACCCACATTCAGAGGCTTAGTTTGGTCCCGTGCAGGATCCAGAGTCTGTGAGCTCCTACTAGCTTGGGTCAGCTGTCTGTGGTTTTCCCAATCATGATCTCGACCTCCCTTGATCATATGATCCCTCCTTCCTCTCTTCAGCTGAACTCCAGGAGCTCAGCCCATGTTTAGCTGTGGGTCACTGCATCTGCTTCTGCCTCCATCAGTTACAGGTCGTAGGTTCTAGGATGACAATTAGGGTAGGGGAAGACCAGTTCAGGCACCCTCTCCACTATTGCTAAGAGTCTTAGCTGGGGTCATCCTTGTGGGTTCCTGGGAGTTTCCCTAGCATCCGGTTTTCCCTCTATCAAGATGTCTATTTCATTGCTCCTCTCTCTGTCCCTCCCCCAACTCAGCCACCTTGAGCCCTCACGTTCCCGTCCCCTTCTTTCTCCTCCCCTTCCCAGTTTGCCCAGGAGATCTTTACTATTTCCCTTTCCCGGGGTCCTCCATGTGTGCTCCTCTTAGGGTCTTTGTTGTCTAGCTTCTCTGGGGTTCTGGATTGTAGCCTGGTTGTCCTTTGCTTTACATCTAATGTTACACCATGTTCATCTTTCTGGGTCTGGGTCACCTCACTCAGGATGATTTTTTCCAGTTCCATCCATTTGCCTATAAATTTCAAGACATCATTTTTTTTAACCACTGAGTAATACTCCATTGTGCAAATGTCCTTCATTTTCTTTATCCATTCTTTGATTAAGAGGCATCTAAGTTGTTTCTAGGTTCTTTGCCACCCATTTTTGATAGATTTATTGAGATATTACACATGTTACTATACTAAAATGCATAATTAAACAAATTATAGATGATCTCTATCCATTATCACAATTTTAGAACACTGCCATTATCCCAAAGCGGAACTCTGCTTCTCGCTGTCACACTCACCTACCCTCAGACAGCCACTAGTTAGCTTTACAGACTTGCCCTGATTAGATACTGCAAACAAAGGAACTATGTACCCATTGGTTATTATTCCTTTACAGATTTTTCTCTCATCTTCCTTTCAAGTACTTTAAAATTAATCTGGAAGCTATATTTCATTGAAAAAGGATACATGCCGGGTGGTGATGGTGATAATCCCGCCACTTGGGAGTTAGAGGAAGGTGGATCTCTTGAGTTTGAAGTCAGCCTGGCCTACCGAATGAGTTCCAGGACAGCCAGGGCTACATAGAGAAGCCCTGTCTCAAAAAACCAAACTAAACCAAACCCAAAAAAACAAAGCATATGCCCTTTGGATATGTGTGTTGGTACACCATATGTTTACAGGAGTTCATCAAGGCTAGAGAGGGTGCTGGATCCCCTGGAACCTGAGTTATAGGCAGCTGTGAGTGCTGGGAACTGAACCTGGGTCCTCTGCAAGAGCAGCAGGCACTCTTGACCACTGAGCTATCTCTCCTGCCTCTGGAAACTGGATTTTAGTATAATTGGATTTCTTTGAATTCTTTCTTATTAAATTATATGCATTTAAAGTCACCGTTTTAGGGTGCTGAAGATAAGGCTCAGAAGAATATGCTGCTCTTGCAGAGGACCACAGTTCACTTCCCAGTACCCATGTTGGGTGCTTCAAAACTACCTGTAATTCCAACTCCAGGGGTTCTGATGCTCTCTTTTGGCTTCCGTGGGCTCATACACATACCCAGACACAGACATACACATCATATAGTTAAAATAAAACTGACTGTGGCTGGAGAGATGGTTTAGCAGTTAACCGCACAGGCTGCTCTTTCAGAGGACCAGGTTCAATTCCCAGAATCCACAAGGCAGCTCAAACTGTCTGTAACTCCAGTTCCAGAGGATCTGATGTCCTTTTCTGGCCGACATGGGCACTGTACATACATGACACACAGACATGTATACAGGCAAAAGAATCATACACACAATTTTAAAAATGAAAACGTCATTTTAGGAAGATGTTCGTAGACATCTATGGGTAACTGAAGAGGTCTCTAACACAAAATTGTTGGACAGAATATTCCTAGGCCAGATTGCTTGCAGATAGGATTTTCTCCTCCGCAGGGTGATTCCTGAAGGTATTGGGAGTTGCTCCAACAGAGGTGCTTTTGTTCATTTGGGCTTGGGGGACAGTCCGGGAAACAATACCTGGTATCTTCTTTTGTTGTTAGATTGCTCAGAATCTGACTTACCAGCATGCTTTGAATGTATGTGTGCAGGGGATGAGTAATGTTTCTCAGATCTGATGCAGCACAAAGTTTCCATTTTCCCCGATTTATTACTTAAAAATCCTAACTGGATCTACTTCAATACATTCTGCAAAAGTACTGCTCCAAAATGAACAAACAAACATTTAAAAGGGCCTAATTATTGTTACATCATTATGGGTGTTTCTCAAACTAAAATAAGAATAACAGTCTAGAGAGATGGCTCAGAGGTTAAGAGCGCCCACTGCTCTCACAGAGGACCCGGGTTTGATTCCTAGCACCCACAAGGCACCTCAGAACCATCTGTAACTCCACCAGTTCCTGGGGATTTGATACCTGATACCCCCTTCTGGCCTCCCTTAGCAGTAGGCAGGCATATTGTGCACAGACATTCATGCACACAGAACACTTATACACATAAAACAAATAAATCTTAGAAAAAGAATACTGAGTAATCTTAGAAAAGGATGAGTAGGGTACAGCACACCTCAGTATTCACTTAAATATGCCTCACCTTTGTTATTTAAGTAAGTACAGATATAAAATGAGATATAACCTTCTTATAACAAACTTACGAAGTAAATTCTCTGCTACAAAACCCACTGAGGACAGAACTGTGTGCTGAAGGTTGCAGATCTTCTGGTCTTGCTGGCATGGGGCGGCCATCTGCAGTGTTGCAGTAGTTGACCGATAAGAGGAAGGATCTTTTGATTTTCATGAAAGCACCCCTCTCTGTGTGAATTTCCATTTATCTCTTGTAGGGTTGTGTGTCATCTTCAGTCAGTGTCACCAGATCATATTTTCAGGTT
Organism: Ondatra zibethicus; assembly: GCA_004026605.1. Classification (NCBI taxonomy): domain Eukaryota; kingdom Metazoa; phylum Chordata; class Mammalia; order Rodentia; family Cricetidae; genus Ondatra; species Ondatra zibethicus. Next base: position 47,645 of record PVIU01008312.1, read on the forward strand.
ATTGGTTATGCTTTGGGCCAGAGAGATGGCTCAGTGGTTAAGAATACTTGCTGCGGCTGTGTGATGAGAAAGAGATGCAACACACATGTCTGCTAATCCCAGATAGGGAACATATAACAGGCCAAAGTAAGGATATCATTGAAGATCAACTTGGTGAACCAGTGAGTTCTGTTGGTGTTACCAACGTCGATATGGTTGAGGGGTTACTTACAGGAGAGAGAGCTGCATCACCAAAGCCCATTCCAACATGGGTGACAGCTCACAAAAGCTGGGAACCTGGAGCCCACTGCACAGCCTGCAGGCAGCTCCAGTTGGAGAGTATCCTTTCCAGGTGTTTCAGTTTCTCTAAACCTCTTCCAGGCAGCGTGGCTGGTTTATGCTTCTTCTGGGCAATGGGTCTGGTCTTGGAATCTTGCCACGCAAGCATGAGAACCTGAGTTCAGATCTCCTGCACTCACACGACAGCCAGGCGTGGTGTTGGGCACCTGTAATCCCAGCACGGGAGGGGGGGGGGAGATGGACATCCTGCCAGCCTGCCTAACTGAATTGGTGAGCTCTAGATTCAATGAGAGACTCTGCCTCAAAAAAATAAGGTAGAGGGATAGCAAGATGGCTTAGCTAGTAAAGGCGTTTGCTAACAAACTCCAAATCTGAGGTCAACCTCTGCAGCCCACAGTGTGGAGAGAAACGCTCTAGAAATTGTCCCCTAATCTCTATGTGTTCATTGTGGTATGTGTGTTCCCTCCAAAATAAAGATCTAAAAATTAATTAAAAAAATTTAAATGCGGAAAGTGATGGAGAAAGATACCTAACATTGACCCCTCATCTTCTCACACATGCACATACAATGCACATACATGATGCAATTATTTGAAAAATTGCAGCCACCATTTCTGGATGGGTGCAGCAGGAAAGTCTGGTTAGCCTGCTATGTTCCCAGCAGTTAGAGTCTCCCTCATCTCCTCCTCTATTTCTACTCCATCCCAGAGATGGAGAACAGATGAGAGGAACCCTAACGTTTCTGCTGCATCCACTGTAGGAAGGGCTGATGGGGACTGAGAGATTTAGAGTTGGAGCTTTCTGGTGTAGGAGGGTGCTATGTAGCATCCCATAAAAGCCTGGCTGCAAGAGAAGAGTGCCAAGCCCACCTGAGGCCCCTTCCCAAGCACAGGAATAGTCAGTCATTCTGTGCTCTCCTGCCTACAGAACCCCGTCCATATCCACCCCGTCAGCCCATCTGTAGGCCTCCCACCACCTACCTGGCTGCCCCAATCTACTTCACTGTAGTAGGAGGCTGCTCGTTCATTTCCTGCCTGCCCAGACCCGAAATAATCACACAGAAACTGTGTTGTTACAACACTGTTTGGCCTATTGGTTCATACTTCGTATTGGCTAGCTCTTATATCTTAAATTAACACATTTCTATTAGTCTTTGTATCGCCATGTGGTTGTGGCCTACCGATAAGGTTCCGTCTGGTAAGATTCCATCTGGCATCAGCATCTTTCTCCTGTGGGCAGCTACGTGGCTTCTACCTGACTCTGTCTACTCTCTCCTCCTCTGTCTGCTTGGATATTCCCTCCTTGCTCTGTTCTGCTTAGCCACTGGCCGAAACGGCTTCTTTATTAACCAATGGTGATAAAACATTCACAGCGTACAGAGGGGAATCCCACATCACCTCACCTCCCCTTTCAGCTAGCAGAGGACCGACCCATGGACCACCAGATTATCCTGTGTGTCTTCTTCTCATTTGGGGGCTTCTTTCTCTTTGACACGTAGATCTCCCGAGAGAAGGCAGGGAGGCTCTTTTCACATCCTTCAGTCTTCTGTAACCCACCCCTGTCCCTGTCGGCGGCCTGTCAGCCACACTCCACTGTTGTCCCAGCCCACATCTGTACAGTCCTTAGAGGAAGCCACATGTAGCTGACTCCATCCTGCCACTGCTCCGCATGACGCTTGCTTTATTGATTGATTTGTGGTGCTGGAATGGAACCCAAAGCCTCACACATCCTAGGCATATGCTGTACTTGTGTTTGCTGTACAAGTGTTTACTGCATTTGTATTTGATAAGAAAAGATTGTGGAGGCCCGAGTGCCATGTGTGAGTATGGCTAGCTTTGCAAGGCGGCTTGCTCCTTCCTGGACAGTGGCCATCTCAGAGCAGCCCTGAACTGGAGGGAAGGTGGCTGTTGAGATTGCTCTTCGCATCCTCATCTAGAACTGGGGTGAGGGCTCAGAGGCAATGGAGAAAGCTCAACTTTGCTCTGAACAGAGAACAACTTACAGATTCATGTAAGGCCTTGAGGAGACAAGATGACATCTGAGAGAGGCCTTTGGTCTCTACCACTCATTGCCTGTCCCCCTCTCCAGCAGCCCTTTTGAGTGATGAGCAGAGGAACATAGGCCGCTGATGGGGGAAGGATCTTCAGGCATCGTTTTGGTATGGTGAGCTTTTGCCCAATCTGCTGACTTTAGTCCCTGACTCCAGCATTAGGCACATCTCCACATCAGGCTTGCTACACACATGGATGAATTTTCCAGCACTGGAATTAGATGGACCTTTATCATTAGAGGCAATCTACGCTTTATGGAGAAATGAATAATGACAAGGACACTCAAGAGTTGACTGTGTTGGGTCCCATCTCGAGCACTTTAAAATCATACAATTTTATCCTTTTCACAGCCTAAGATGAAGGCTGCCATCCCTCCTTCACAAATGGGGACGACACAGAGAGCTTGGGCAGTCTGGGAGAGTTTGCAGAGCCGGCAGCTATGTTCCAAGCTGCTGGCTCACCGCGCTCTCTCACTTCCCATCACACACCTCACCTGGAGGAAACAGACCCACAGGAAGGCAGTATCTTGCCTGGGACCCCAGGCTCTCAGAGACAAGACTGCTGACTTTACCAAAGGCGCCTTCATTCCTGAGCCTTTGAAGACCATGAAAAGAATCTCAAGTGCGTTCTAAAACCCATGTCTGCCCTCCTGTTGTGTGGAAGGGAAGCCTGCTCTCAGGGACCCAGCCAGGGAGAAAGAAGATCCACTTCCCATGGCGACGCCTGCTTGAGTCGCAGCTCTGGTATGAAGCAGGACTTGTTTAGGGCAGCGAGCTCTGCAATCCCCATTGTGTCAAGTGGTGACAGCGTAATCCTCCCGAATGATTTCGTTCCCTCTTCAAACTCCCTTCCATTATGCATCCTTAAAATGTGATTTCAAACGTCTCTTTAGGTTTTTAGTCCCATAAGTGTAGGGGGATTTGGTGGTGGTGGTGGGGGGGCAGGCAGGGAGAATGTCTTCCATGCGATCAGATCAGTCATGCGTGTGCAACGGAAAACTCCCCATCCTGTCCGAATCTTCTCCGAGTTATTTGTGTTTATTCTTTAATTTGTGAATGTAGTGTGTATGTGTGTCTGTGTGAATGTGTGTGGTATATGCACAGCTGTGTGTGCAGATTTCTGTACTCCCGAGCACACATGCAGGGTCCAGAAGAGGATATTGAATGTCCTGCTGTATCACTCTCTGCCTTATATGCTAGAGCCAGGCTTTCATGGAACCTAGAGCTAGGCTGGCGTCACAAGCTCCAGCGAGCCTCCGATCTCTGTTCCTATAGCCTAGATCATACTGGAGTGTGCGACTACACCCAGCTCTTCATGTGGGTGCTGGGGATTTGAACTCGAGTCCTCTCCTTGCTCAGTGCTATCTTCAGCAAGTGTTCTTCCTCATGGAACCATCTCCCTATCCTTCGTTTATGTTTTTGAATATAAATTTAAATTATATAAAAGATAATAGTACATTAAAACTTGTTATTTTCATCACCCACTTCAACAATATCAGTCTTGTTTTAATATACCCTATCTACACCATAGAATATTATTACCATCAGAATATCTTTAACTTAGAATGTTTTGTGTATCTGGAGTATACATATCTTATATCACTAAATAAACATTTTATTTAAAATACCATAATATTCTATATGCATAGAGATTGAAAATAATTTCTTAGTATCAGAGGAGTGGCTCACAAAACCCCACCCCTAGCTGAGGAGCTATTGCTCATTGGTGGCTGAGGGAGGAAGAGTCATTTCCCTTTGGGACTGTGGTACATCGTCCATGTTCCAAAGCATGGCCCCACATTTGTAAGCATATGACTCAGTGGCTTCTTAAAAAAGGTAGGGGAGGCATAAAGTTGGAGGGAAAGTAGGAGGAGTGGATACAATCAAAATACATTGTATCCATGTATGAAATTCTAAAGAAATCTTTACAAGATTGCAAATAATCTCTTTTTAAAATATCTATTTATTTTTCATATGGATGTGTGTGCCCTTGCAAGTTTATTTGCTCCATGTGCAGTTGCTCTTGGAAACCAGAGGTTGCTGTTGGGTCCTCTGAAGTAGGAGTCACAGGCTATTGTGAGCCACCTGACGTGGGTGCTGGAAGCCAAACCTGGATCCTCTGAAAGGAAAGTGCTCTTAACTGATGATTCATCTCTCCAGCTAGTGAAAATAATTTAATTTTTATCAAATATCTAGTCTTTATCAAAGTACATGCATATCAGAACCCAAGTAATCTGCACATTGAATGTTACTGATTATACACTCTTAGCAACTGAGCCATCTCTCCTTCCCCTACTATATCTATCTGACTGTCTGTCTGTCTGTCTATCTATCTATATTAGTTTTTTGAGACAGGGTTTCTCTGTGTAGCCCTGGCTGTCCTGGAACTCTATTTGTAGACTAGGCTGGCCTCAAACTCACAAAGATCCACCTGTCTCTGCCTCCCAAGTGTTGGGATTAAAGGCATGTGCCACCATGCCTGGCTACCTACTATACTTTTTAAGGATGGCGTTTCATTATGTAGCCTAGACTGGTATCAAACTCATAATCCTGCCTCAATCTCCTGAGTGCTGGGATTATAGTACCACCAAGCCCAGATTTCTTTGTCTGCTTTTACAAACATTTCTCTTCTGGAGAAATTTGGTTGTCCTGGGATGCCATTCTGTTCTGGATTTCACTGGTTATACTCCTCTTGCCCCTGGTAGTGACTTCCTGAAGTGTGGTCAGACCCCAGGACACTAATGCAACAGTGAAGTAGCTGTGGAGGTGGCCCTGCAGCGGTTGGCTCGCACCAGGAGGCAGGTGCTGTCTGATCTACACTCACTCTGCCTTGTTAAGATAGTGATCAGGGTGCACAGTGTTCATTATAATGCTGGCTTTTTGCCTAATGATTTTAGCAGCTGTTGGTAATCCTTGCCTAATGCGATTGTTTCATCTGAAAGATGATAGTCTACTTCTGAGCATCCTTCTTTTATTAGTTATGATCAAGAGATTTCTCTCATGTACCATTTGGTAAATCTGAGATATAATTCCTAAATTAAAGGCAGGATAAATGATCATCCATCTGCCCACTCACCCATTGATAAATCTATCTCTATCTATCTATCTTTCTCTTCCCTCCTCCTCCCTCCCTCCTTCTCACCTTTTCCTAGAATTGATCATAGCACCTCACATATGCTTGGTATGCCTTTCTTTATCTGTTTTTGGAATAATGAGTTTACTTTCCTCCAAAGGGGATATGTTGGTTATATATTGATGCCTAATTCTTACCTGCAAACTTAGTGACTTAAAACATCAACTTTTATCATATCCCATTTTGAAAGTCAGGAATCTGGGAGGGGATCAGCTGGGTGGTTCTTCAGTTCTGTGTGGCATTCACTAGGATTCTATGGATGGATTTAGCTCATGCTTGGGCTGGGCTGAAGAAGCTGTGCCCACATGCGGGTGCCTTAGTTAGCAGGATGGGTTTTGCTGGAATGTCCACAGGAGTGACTCTATGAGACATCTCCTGTGTTTTTTTTTTTATGTATGAGCTCAGGACTCCCAGAGAAGGTTCTAAGAGGTTCAGGTCAAAGCTGCTAGACTTTTCTGACCTAGCTTAGGCAATCATTCACTTCTGCTGCACTGATGACAAATGAGTCCTAGAGCTGGCTCAGCATCAGGGAGGAAGGTGACATACAAACACATCAACTTGAGAGGCAGAGTTTACTGGGACCCTTTTCTAGCTACATGGAATAAATAGTCAAAAGCTGCTGCCTCTTGGAATGTATCTTCTTTCCCATGGGGTCTGGCCAGCCTGGGAAGTTTGTCTGGGAACTGGCTTCTAAAGATCCAGCCAATGGTCTGCGTCTACAGTCTCCTTTGGGTCCGTAGAATATAGATGATCCTATTGTGAACAGGATCAATGATGTCACCAAAGTTCTGCATGTTGGAGTGGCAATGCTACCTCCCATCAACCCATTTCTGGATGATGTCTCAAGAAGAATACCTTCATTGGGAGCATTTTGGAGAAGTTGGCCTTGTCTGCTTAAGCCTTTGAGGAGGGATCTGTTCTGGAAGCTTAGCTCTCCATGATCCTGAAGAAGTGTTAGACCCATGGGGCTTTTGTGGATAAGGCTCAGTGTCACAGCCATGCACCCGTGATGGCTGCTTTGGGTGACTGTCCATGCATCTTGCTTTAGTAAACTGCTTCTCTGCTCTGGAAGTTGCCTACAGTATTTTGATTATTTATGAGTAGTACTCTATGTTTTTGTACACCTAGGCTTTTTATTCTGTTGAATTTTTCCCCATAAGGTCAATTTTCAAGAGCAAAATGAACTCTTAGGTCTTGACATGTGTTGCTAGTTTTCTTTTCTGAACAATTTCGGCTCCAGCGGCTTTGTCCGTTTATGCTCCTGTTCTCCTCCCCCATCGCCGGGAGTCATCATTTTAACTGCCGTTGTTAAGCTTACAGGGTGTAAAATCGAATTTGAGGGTCATTTGTCTTTCTTCCCTCACCTGTTTGAGTCTAAGTGATCAGTTCTCATCTCTTAATATCAACTCTACTGATTGCTTGATTGATTGACTGATTGATTGTGATGTTAAGGAGGAACTCAGGGTCTCACACATACTAGATGACACTCTATCACTGAACACATCCCCAGCCACTTTTTTTTTTTTTAAGCAATGTTAACATCCGTCCAATAACTGGTCTGCTCTTTCTTTACTTGCTCAAGCAAGTGGAATCAGGGCCTTGTCGCTTGAGCCAACAGTCCACCAAGGTTTCTCAGTAGCAGCGCTGCTGACGTTTGAACCATTCAGCGATGAGAGGGCTGCCCTGTGCATTTCGGGTGTTTTGCAAAAGCTCTAGATGCCAGTAACATCCCATCCCAACTGTGACAACCCAAATTCTTCCTGACATGACCAAATGTCTCCAAGGGGTAAGGGCAAAATCACTCTTGGTTTGGAACCACTGGTCTAGTCTAAGACCCACAGCGACTCTTACTTTTAACTTTTAAAAAGGGGAGGGAGAAATCAAAGTACCGTGAGACAATGATGGCAAAGAGGCCTACCAGCTCAAGGGAAATGATCCAAGAAGTGATACCAGAAAGAGATGTTGGTACTCGCAGGTGCTGGCTTTATTATAGCTATTGGAACAAAGACAAATTCCACAAAATGAGTTGGGACTTCACCCATGTCATAGGCAGTAATTCTCTACCTAACAATCCTCTCGCATTTCACGAGGTGATGGACAAAGCAATGACAATTAGCTTGATTTCTGTTGCTTTAGATCTTTCTGGCGAGTGACTTCAAGCTTTGGGTTCAGTGAATGTTGACGGCGTTGACAAAAGGCTCCCACACGCCCTTCTGAAGAGATCCAAGAAGCCCATACTTGCTCAAATGAACAGATCTCTTGCATAATGGTGTCTACAGAAGATCAGAAAAACAGCGTGAGGAGTCAGCTTCATTTTTGTTAGGATCGTGTGTGGGCACCAGGCGAGGCATTCATGCGGGTGTGTGCACAAAGATACAGCTGAGGGCTCTGCACGTCTTTCAGATCTGCCACTGACCCTGGCTCAGCGTTCAGCTAGGCTGACTGGCCAATGAGCTCCAGGAATGTGCCTCTCTCCACACCTGCCCAATTCCCCAGTTCTGGCATTATACATATGTGACATTTTATGTGGGTGCTGGGACCCAAACCTGGGCATTCAAGCCTACGAAGCAGGAACTTGGTCAACTGAGCCTTTTCCCTGAGCTCTGTCAGAACTACTTTAGGGATGGGCTCCTTGAAGGGATCGGACCAGTGGCGCAGGAATCCAGAGGTCTGCCCAGCTTGAGCCTCAGTCAGTTCTCTGTGAAACTTTCCAAAGTTGTCCCGTGGTAATTCCGGGAAACAGGAGCTGGATTTATCTGTCTCAGTCATCTTCCAGCCAGAAGTTAATGTAGTTCCATCAACAAAATGGGTGCTGGAAAATGCTTATGAACACACCAATAAATTAGCATGCATGCCCGGAACAGAATGGCAAGGCAAGGCTCAGGGCTGAACCACCAGCCAAATCGGGAGTTTTCCACCATGTTTCTGATGGGTTGGACTGACAGTTTGTTTTGCAAGGTAGTGAGTGAGCTCATTATTTGTAGGACCAGACAGCTCCTTTGTTTCCTAGGTACTATATAGTATTTTTCCTGTATCTGGAATCTAAGCCTCTGAGCAGCTGTCTTAGACGAATCTTCCTTTTAATCCAGGAAGTTCATCTCCAGAATTGGAAAAGTCAAGCAATGCCCAAAGCCTTCATAAGGACAAGCTCTTCTGTTGTGGAATCTTAGTTTAAGATGTGTTACCTTTATTTATGCTGTGGAATATTTGATTCACGATGTAAAGATGTGTTGCGTACTTTTATGTTGCATTTGTTTAACTCTGTGAAGCTGTGTTACTTTGTCTGTTTAATACACCTGATTGGTCTAATAAAGAGCTGAATGGCCAATAGTTAGGAGGAGAGGGATAGGTGGGGCTGCCAGGCAGAGAGAAGAAATAGGAGGAGAAATCTAGTCATGAGAGAGAAGAACAAAGGAGGAGTGAGAAAAGGAGGAGAGGAGGGCACCAGGGGCCAGTTATCCAGTCACACAGCCAGCCTTGGAGTAAGGAGGGAAAGACATATAGAATAAAGAAAGGTAAAAAGGCCAGAGCCAAAATATAGTTAAAGAGAAACAGGATCATTTAAGAAAAGCTGGCTAGAAACAAGCCAAGCTAAGGCTGGGCATTCATAAGAAAGAATAAGCTTCCGTGTATTTATTTATTTATTTGGTTGGGTGGTTGGTTTTTCACGACAGGGTTTCTCTGTGTAGCTTTGGTGCCTGTCCTGGAATTAGCTCTTGTAGACCAGGCTGGCCTTGAACTCACAGAGATCCGCCTGCCTCTGCATCCCGAGTGCTTGGATTAAAGGCGTGCATCACCATCACCCTGCTTTGCCTCTGTGTATTTATTTGGAAGCTGGGTGGCAGGCCACCAAAAGAGCAAAGAGTAAAAGAGAGGGAAAAAACCCAACTACATTCTTCCCAGCCTTCTCACTCCTCAGCGATCCCCCACAGTCATAGTCTCTTTAGGTGTTTAGACACTTTCCTCTGTGTCTCTAAGTGATACACTTATACAAATGTTTCTTGATTTGTCATTTTGGAAATCATTACTGACTTCCTATTGTTTTGGAAGAGGGTTTAGAGCTCTTAATGGACAGTCTGTAACTTTCCCTCCCTTTTGACTCTCATGTCCTGTTACAAGTTTGGCTAAATTGGTACCCAGTGTTAGCATTATTAATATAGCCATGTAAATATTGCTCAGTGACAGGACAAGTGAAATAGCCCATGTCTCTCTTGGTACTGCCGTTTCTCCTGGAGTGAATAATTGATGGATATTTTTAAAATCTGCTTTTATCTAATTGTCTCAAACATTTCAACTAAGCTGAAAAACACCCACCAACACGTCCCCTTCCCTCTCCCTCATCTTTGTACGTGTGCACATGTGTGTGTATGTGCCTGTGTGTGCATGCTGATGTTGGGTTCTTCCTCAGCTACTCTCTACCCCGCTTTTTAAGATGGGTCTCTCACGGAATCTAGAGCCCACTGGCTGGCTAGCGAGCTCCAGAGACCCTGCTGGTTCTGCCCCACAGCACATGGGTACGGAGGCAGGCCTGGCCTTTAGGTAAAGGCTGGGGATCTGAACCAAGTCCTCAAACCTGAGCAGCAGGTGCTTTTTTGACTGAGCCATCTCCTCAGCTCGGCACCTTTTTAACTTTAAATTTCGTAAGCTGTATGTTTGCATAGATAAAAAGGTCAAGTAAAAATGCCAAAGTTGATAACGGATGGTCTAAACAAAAGCAGCCCTGCTCCCCTCTCTCATTGCCACAACTCCAAAGCAGTTTCCCCTTAGCTCTTTGACTGATTCATTTGACATGTTTCTTCTACAGCTCAGTATAGCAGAATCAATTGCTGCTGTTTGATTTAAGTATTTTCATTATCACATATTAATTCTACACAATGTTTCATAATGACATTTTCAAACATGTACATAACGTGTTTCAATCATACTCTTGATTTTAAAATTGACTGACAAAAATTGAATTTTAAGGCATGCAATGTGCAGCTTTGATACGCGTGTATACTGTAAATGATTGCCATGCTCAGGCTGATTAAAATGCCCATTGTCCTCAGTCACCTTGTGTATAGGGGTGTGCAGGACACTTAAGATTTCTTGTAAATACATTACTATTACAGTACAATGCTACTACCCATCAGGCCTCCAGAACTTAATGATGTTATAACTTAAAGTTTGTACCTTTGACCAGTTCTCTCTTTTTACATCCACCTCCAAGTCCCTGGTAATTACCTCTCTGTTCTCTATCATTGTAAGTTCAGTTCTTCCTGGATTCCACATAGAAGAGAGGCCGTGCCATGTGGATCTTTCTGGGTTTGTCTTATTTCACCGAGCATGCTTTCCAAGTTACTGCAAGTAGCAGACATTCCTTCCTTTTTTCAAGTCTGAATAACAGTCATGTTATATATTTTGAACCCATCTATGGGTTGAAAGCTCTTAGGTTGCTTCTGCAGGTTTAACCTGGGGTACTCTGACATACTCATTTCATTTCCGTTGGGTCTCCATGCAAAAAGGGCAAATGATGGATCCAATGGTAGCCCTAGTTTCAATTTTGGGAGGAAACTCAAAAATGTGTTCTAAAGTTGCTATGTTGAGTTATATCTCCCAACCCTGTGAAAGGTTGCCTTCTCTGTATCTTCAGCAAATTTGGCTATCCTTTGCCTCTTCTGGTAGTGGCCATCTTGACAAATGGGAGGTTGGCATTTACTGTGGTTTTGATTTGCAATTCCCTGAGTTGGAATGCCCAATAAGAGTCCTGGTACTAAAAGCTTGGTCCCTATGTTGACCCTAATGGGAGGTCGTGAAATTCCGGGTTCTCATGAAATCCAGGATATCTTCAGGCTTACTTTGTAGGCAAGGCTGGCATTGAGCTCCTGGTCGTCCTGTTTCCCTCTCCAAGTGGTGGGGTTATAGGCATGCGCCACCATGCTTGACAAGGCGGTAGGCCCTTCAGAGGTAGACCCTACTCTCTAAGTTCCCATACATGCACAGTAAGCGTGTTGCCCACTAGCCATCTTGCTGGTTTAGAAATCAACACCCCACCCCAGATTTTATTAATTTTATGGAAATGGGTGTTTGCCTGCATGTATATCTATGTAGCATGTGCATGCCTGGTGTCCGTGGAGGTCAGAAGAGGCCATTGAACATCTGGAACTAGAGTTGCAGATGGTGTGAGCGGCCATGTGGGTCCTGGGAGCGGAACTGCAGTCCTCTGGAAGATCAGCGGGTGCTATTAACCGCTGAGCCTTCGTGGACTGCAATGCAGCTCCCTCTGTTATGCTATTGTGCCGGGTAGCTTTATGTCACCTTGAGCCATCTGAAAGGAGGAAAACTCAAATTAAGAAGATGCTCCCATAAGATCCGTCAGTAAAGCATTTTCTTGATTAGTGATTGATGGGAAGGGTTCAACCCATTGTGATTGGGGCCATCCCTGGGCTGGTGGTTCTGGGTTCTATAAAAAAAAAAACAGGCTGAGCAAGCAATGGGGAGCAAGCCAGAAAGCAGCACCCCCTCATGGCCTCTGCATCAGCTCCCGCCTCTAGGTTCCTGTCCTATGTGAGTTCCTGCCCTGACTTCCTTCAATGTTGGACTATGATGTGAAAGTGTAAGCCAAATCCCTTCCTCCCCAAGTTGCTGGTCCTGGTGTTCCATCACAGCGGTAGGGACCCTGATTAGGACACTGGTGTTCTGAGGCACCTGAGAATAGTTATAAAAGCCAACAATATGGGAAGACTCACCTGTACCTTTCCAAATTCCTTTCCTTTTGCTGCTTAAAATGTTCTTTGGGGCCAGTGAGGTGACTCAGCGGGTGAAACCACTTGCTGCATAAACATGACTACCTGAGTTCAACCCCCAGATGCCACAGTGGACAGAGAGAGCTAACTTTTTTTTTTATTTTCGAGACAGGGTTTCTCTGTGGCTTTGGAGCCTGTCCTGGAACTAGCTCTTGTAGACCAGGCTGGCCTCAAACTCACAGAGATCCGCCTGCCTCTGCCTCCCAAGTGCTGGGATTAAAGGCATGTGCCACCACCGCCTGGCGAGAGCTAACTTTTGAAAGCTGTCCTCTGACCTTCACATACATGTTCACACACACACACACACACACACACACACACACACACACACACACACACACACACACACAGTAGATTAAAGAGAATACAGTTTTTAAAATGTCTTTTTTTCCTTTAGTGCTGAAGATTAAACATAGGACCTCATGAACAATAAACAGGAGTTACTCCAATATGTTTGCTGTAGTCTGATGTTTGAAGACTTGCTCTGCGCATTTTGATTTTTCTTTTCCAGAAGACTATGATATGCCCCTGGATTTGTAGCACAATATGCCTTCAGGAAGCCCCTTCTTCTAGCCATGAACAATGTGTGGGTGAAGGTTAATATAGACTCCAACAGGTTAGGAAATAGAAATCCAGAGAGGGAAAAATGACCTGCTTAAGACTGCACAGCAAGCCCAGGAGGTCCATGGTTTGTTTTATTTATTTATTTGTTTGTTTGTTTGGTTTTGTTCTAGTTTGCTTTTTTTCTTTTTTATTGGGTTATACATTTTTCTGCACTCTCCTCCCTTCCTCCTCTCTCCCATTCTACCCTCTACTATGACCCCCCCCCCATGCTCCCAATTTACTCAGGATATCTTGTCTTTTTCTGTTTCCTATTTAGATCCATGTAAGTCTCTCTTAGGGTCCTCTTTGTTGTCTAGGTTCTCTGGGGTTGTGGATTGTAGGCTGGTTTTTCTTTGCTTTATATCTAAAAGACACTTATGAGTGAGTACATATTATATTTGTCTTTCTGGGTCTGGGTTACCTCACTCAATATGTTTTTTCTAGATCTATCCATTTGTCTGCAAATTTCAAGATGTCTTTTTTTTTTTTTTTTTTTTTTTTTTTTTTTTTTTTTTTTTTTTTTTTTTTTTTTTTTTTTTTTTTTTTAAATTTTAAGTTTTTTTTTTTTTTTTTTTTTTTTTTTTTACTGCTGAGCAGTACTCCTTTGTGTAAATGTACCACATTTTCTTTATCCCTTCTTCAGCTGAGGAGCATCTAGGTTGTTTTCAGGTTCTGGCTATTTTACACTTCTCAGAATAGCCACGATCTAAAACACTGATGACAGCTTATGCTGGCGAGGATATGGGATGGGGAAACACTCCTCCATTGCTGGTGGGAGTGCAAACTGGAACAGCCACTTTTGGATATCAGTATGACAATTTCTCAGAAAATTAGGAAACAATCTACCTCAAGACCCAGCAATACCACTTTTGGGAATATAGCCAAAGGATGCTCAATCACGCCACAAGGACATGTGCTCGACTATGTTCATAGCAGCATTATTTATAAGGGCCATAGCTTTTAAAATACGAACTTGGCATTTTCCTAACTGCGCTGTCTGGAACATTCCTGAGAGTCAGCTCTGATCAACAGCGGAAGGTACTCTAAAGGTAAGGGGCTTCTGGGACATCAGTCTGTCATCCTAGACACACTTGAGTAAATCACTTTGTGCAAAGTTGGGCTCCGCCCCAGCACTGAGTGCAATGGCAGCCACCGGAGCCTCTGCATGCAAGATGAGATGGTGCTTACACTCTCTGCTCCATGCAGACGGGGTTACATACATCCCTCCAGAGGCTTAAACTTGACGTATAGAGAGGTGAGCAGGATGGGTAAGTGATCTCTTATATGTATTGTTGTGTCTCTCGGGCTGGCGGAGACAAGTCCCACCGTAATCCTTCCCAGGCAGATCTCTTGTTCCTGTTGGGAATCTGGAGACAAGAAGTGAGATGTGGTGTGGTTTCTTGCTCAAAGAGAAGCCATTTACAACTTCTGTATCAAGTTCTACGATATCGGAAGGGGACTGCATTCCAAAATGGCCAGCATAATTCCTGTACAATGATGGTTGGAGTGACGGGCACAAGACAGAGGATGAAGGAGACAGGGGGCTAAATTATCTGGAGGTGGGAGGGTGTCCGTGTGTCCAGCTCAAAGGCAGTGGGATCTGTCTTTGACATTCTTTGATGCTCTCTCTTGCAACTCCCAAATATTCCTGACCCATGTCCTCAGCTTAAATCCCCAGGTTCCCCCAGCTCTCAGAAGTTCTGACTGTTGTCACTTGTGGGACAATCTTAGTGCCAGGAATGCCTTGACTCATCTCTGGGAACAGACGGAAGGATACTGTATGGATTAATGGCCCAGAGGTCCTGTAGAAGCTGGTAAAGGAACCTGGAAAGTGACGAGTGTCCTACCCTGACCTCGATTCTGGGGCCCATAGTATCATTAGGTTATGAAGATCACAGAGTTCCAGAGTTGGAGGGAATTTTTAAAATTAGATTTTTAAATTTTATTATACTCCTTAAATAAGACCATTTTTCACGTAAGCCATTTCATACTTAATGTACCTTGGGTATATTACCTACCCCCACACATCCTGCCACCTTCTTTCTCCCCTCTCCCATTAGTCTCTTCACTCTTCAAGACAGTTTTTGCTCTATTTTCATATCAACCGCATATATGTAATCTTATTAGTATATAAAACCTGGGATGCACAAATAAAACATAATGGTACACACATGTCATTTTCTTTATGGCTCTGTTGGTGAATACCTAGGCTGGTTCTATAACTTAGCCATTATGAACCATGATTAAATAAACCCAGACTGATGCTCAAGAGCTCCAGAAGGAATCCTTTTGACATCCCATTTAAGAGAGAAGTCTTAGTGAGCCTGAGGGTCTCACCGCCCAGTCAACTTTCACTGGGGTCCCTGACAACTGCAGCTTTGTGGGGGCTCACTGCGTGCTAAGCCAAAAGTACAGCAATGCTTAGTGAAGGGTATCCCACGTCAGAGGCTCAGAATGGCGACACAACTTCCCCGAACTGTGAAGCTCTAAAAAGGCAGGAGCCATTCCTGGACGAAGGTTTCAGCTTGCAGATGCCAGTGAGACACTGGGTGGGAGTGCTTTGGCTAGAAATGAAGGCATAGTTCTTCCCTCTGTGTATAGTTAGCTCTCCATAGTTCCAGCTACCTGTGGTCAATCATGTTCTAAAAATACTAAATGGACAATTCTTCTTTTTAAATTGTTTTTACTGAGCTATATATTTTTTTCTCTGCTCCCTCCCTTCCTCTCCTCTCCCCTCTACCCTCTCCCATGGTCCCCATGCTCCCAATTTATTCAGATCTTGTCTTTTTCTACTTTCTACTTCCCATGTAGATTATATCTATGTAAGTATCTCTTAGTTTCCGCATTGTTGTCTAAGTTCTCTGGGATTGTGGTTTGTAGGCTGGCTTTCTCTGCTTTATGTTTAAAAACCACCTATGAGTGAGTACATGTGATAATTGTCTTTCTGTGTCTGGGTTACCTCACTCAAAATAATGTTTTCTAGTTCCATCCATTTTCCTGCAAAATTCAAGCTGTCGTTATTTTTTCTGCTGTGTAGTACTCCATTGTGTAAATGTACCACATTTTCCTTATCCATTTTTCGGTCGAGGGGCATTTAGGTTGTTTCCAGATTCTGGCTATGACAAACAAAGCTGCTATGAACATAGTAGAGCCCATGTCCTTGTGGCATGATTGAACATCCTTTGGGTATATACCCAAAAGTGGTATTACTGGGTCTTGAGGAAGGTTGTTTCCTAATTTTCTGAGAAATCGCCACACTGACATCCATAGGGGTTGTACCAGCTTGCATTCCCACCAGCAATGCAGAAGTGTTCCCTTTTCCCCACATCCTCTCCAGCATCAGTTGTCATCAGTGTTTTTGATCTTGGCCATTCTTACAGGTGTAAGATGGAATCTCAGAGTTGTTTTGATTTGCGTTTCTCTGATGGCTAAGGATGTTGAGCATCTCCTTGAGTGTCTTTCAGCCATTGTACGCTGGATGTAAGCATCCCTGTGTATATGCTCCCCCTCACCTGTCCCACTGAGGTACTAGAGAACTGTCACAGTGTTACAGTGCTTGTGGCAGAGTCACTTTTGCTCTATTTCCTGATGATGCACAGGAGTAGCAATGCTGGTGGCTCAGACTGCCAACTTGACAGGACCTAGAACCACCCAGGAGATGGATCTCTGGGCACATCTGGGAGGGAGTGTCTAGACTGGGCTATTTGAGGTAGAACTACCCACCCTGTAGAGGGCACTACTCCATGGCTGGCATTCCAGGTTGGATTGATAGGAAATGAGAGCTGAGCAGACTCATGCATAGCTCTGTTTCCTGATTGGAAGTCCAACGTGACTATTGTCTTAAACTCCAGCTGCCATGACGCCCCTGTCATGAAGGACCCTGGCCTCTGAGCTGAAGTAAGTCTCTTCCTTCTGTGAGCTGGTTTCCTCAGGTATTTGTAGCCAGAGTGAGAAAAGCAGCTGTGCCCACGCCAGGGAGGAAGCCATGATTATGGCTTTCCTCTAAGCAAAAAAATGCTCAATTTCATGAGAAAAGAAAAGATAGTGTTCTGAAGGGTCCTAAGACGCACAGAACAATAAGATGCTTTAAGAGACAACATCACCTACCCTCAGTTAGAGGGCATTGCTATGCTCGTTCTATTGCTTGTTATCATTGCTCATCTTCTACTGTGCCTACTTAGAAGTTAGACTCTGTCATATATACACACATAGGAAAAAGCGTATTGCGTACAAGGTTTGATACTATCTGTGGTTTCAGGAATCCCTCGAGAGTCTTGGAACCCCCTCCCCATGCACATAAGAGAAGATGCTGAACCCGTCTTCCCTATTCTGATGTCTGGATGGTGTGTGGCACTAACTGAAGGAAGACTTTGGGGGCCTTGGTAAAGTGGGAATGGGGGGGGCAGGTGTCTTGGGTCCCAAGGTCCTGCTTGTGCCTTGGGACAATCGTCTTCCTGGTCTCTCTGAGCATCAGTTTCCTCCTCCCGAGGCCTCCAGTGGGAGGTGTATTCTACGATAGCAGGTGGGGACGGCCACCGAGAAAACTCCTGTCATGCTTTGGTCTGACCCTCAGTGCTGAGAGCTGGAAAGGCTATCAGAGGAGATTCTTGGACGAGATGAGAGCCCAGCCTCCCTGGCTGGGCCACTCCTGTTGTCTGGGCTCAAAACCTCTGTTTTGTTTGACTTGGCCCCTTGAGCCTTGTTTAGTCTGCAGGGCTGAGTTTATCTGGCAGCTTTTGTCACAGGCCATTAGTGCCCTCATAATCCCCAGGGGCTTACAGCTGCCTGCTTTCCCTAGGAATTCAGGAAGGGTGGCAGAGGACTCTTTTTTAGGAGCCAGCAGGGCAGCTCAGCTGAGAACCTCTGGCCTGTAATTCCAGTTGTGTGACTCTTGGCCTATCCATCCCCTCTTGGAGGCCTCAGCCTAACTGACTGTGCGAAGGGCTGCCTCAGATACTCCATGATGATGAAAGCAGGTTTCCACCCGCTCCTCCCCTCTTGGGCCTCCTTGGCCCCTCTGTCATCCCTCCCTCAATCTGTAAGCAATTTGTAGCGTCGGCTGGGTGTCCACTGATCCTTTCCCTGCTTGGAGCCTGAGGCCAAGCCCTCTCTCCTCTAACCTGCTGCTCGTTAACTGGGGCTAATGAAAGCTAGCAACTCACTCTGCTGCTCTGGGGATTAACTAATCAGTGGTTATTAAGCGAAGGAGGAACACACCTTCTCTTCCCATTGGAGACGATTTCTTCTCCGATTCTCTGTCGGTGCTGTATCATCTCAGGATGAGAATCTGATTTTCATCACCCCACTGCACAGATGGAGAAACTGAGGCCAAGGAGGGCGAGGAGAAACTGAAGATCTTGCTCAATCCTGGCATGGGGGACAAACCTGGATTCCTGGTTGACCCTGGGCATGCTGCTTATCACCCGTTTTATATTGGTTTGTCTGTCTGTAAATAGGATGAAGGCCTTTAATGACTGCTGTGGAGGCATTAGGGAAACAATAGACATTATGTTGTATGTTATTGTAGAGTCCTCTTCCCTCCCCTCCCCTGTCTTCCCTGCCCTCCCCTCTTTTCTCCTCCCCTCCAGTTTTCTACAGTGATGGAAATGCATTATCCAGTCAGTAGCAGTCTGCAGCCCTGCCTGGGCTCCTGGGTCCTTGAAATGTAAAAGTGGGCTGAAGGACCTGAATTTTAATTCTATTTATTTAAATAGCCTGGGGGCTGCTTGTTCCCACAGGGGACCACTTGGCTGTGGAGAAGCCTACAGAAATCCTTTCTGACTCACCTGTCTTTGGTTCCTGGGCAGCTGATGGGGCTGTACCCTGCACTGGATACCACAGAGGTCACCGAGATGAAAGACACGGTCACAGGTTCCATAGAACTCACATCTTGTTGGTGGGAGACCTGGTAGACAGGAATTACAGCCCAAAGTGGGAAGTTTACCACCCTGCAGCCGGGGTGGAGCAAAACAGGAAGCTCTCCGCTTAGCTGGGGTTCCTGAACCTGTGCTGTGAGGAGGAAGGTGGGGAGCTCTGGGCAGGAAAAGCCTTTCTGAGGAGGGAGCAGCACAGACAAGGGCTTGATGACACAGAAGAATGTGGCCGATCAGGAGTGCAGGCAGGAAGCTGAATGTGGCCATGTTGCCTGCAGTTCTGATGTTTGGGATGCTAAGGCAGGATTGTTGTGTGTGAGGTCAGCCTGGGCTATAGAGTGAGTTCCCGTCCAACCTGGGCTGTAGAATGAGCCCTTGTCTAAAAAATAGACATCTTGGTGGTACTTTCCTCTAATTCCAGCACTCTAGAGGTGGAGGCAGGAAGATCAGGAGTTCAAGGTCATCTTTGGCTAGAGTTTGAGGCCAATCTGTACATTACAAGACACTGCTTAAAATAGTGATGATGATGATGATAAGGCAAAATAAAACAAAAATAATACATTTATAAAAAGAACGCAAATTGGATTGTGACTGGATTTCTTGGTCTAACCACCAAGGAACACAGCTGAACTAATGTCGTAGGCGTCAGAGTGTTCTGGTGAGAAACCTGGTACGCTGTGTGCCTGGCACTAGGGAAACAAATGAAAGAAGGGAGCTTCCTTCTGCCCCTTACCCTGTGATAGGCTTCACCTCCTTGTCTTGCCTATCTAGAAGGGCTCAGGGCTCTGATCCTTCTAGGGCAGGATCCCCAAGAGTTTGTCCTCTGAAAGTGTTCTCTTGTGTCCCCAGCCCTCCTGGGAGCCACATCTCCATGGAGGTCGTCTGGGCTTCTTCTGGTTTTGTGGAGCTAGGGCCGACAGTGGCCTGACTTACTACCTGGTGCTCTGCTAAGCAGCACGTCCCTCCAGTCCAGCCCCCACAGTAGCCAAGAGCACTTCCTTAATTAATGTGGCCCTAGTGGTGTGTGATGGACCCAAAGGCTGCTTATTGACAAGGGACTGAGGCCTCGACTGCTCAGCAGTTTCTGGCAGAGGCACAAGTGGGAAAACTAACTCGCCTAAGAAGCTGACAGGACTCAGGTGTACGGAGTGCTCTAGCCGGGATGTCGTCGAATTTGGTACTGGGCACATTGCTGACTCCTGTCTCTGGCTCCCATCCTTTTGTTCCTACTTGAACCTTAATGGACCAGCTGCATCGTACACTTACAACAACAACCATCTCATCAGGGCTGTGCTATCTCTGCTTCACCTTCTGAGAACACCCTAATTGCTCTAGAGAAAATTCCTTTGGGGCTGCTAATTCCAGTGCCAGTTCCCTGGATGGCGGGAGGCATGAGACCCAGTGCTTGTTGGGGGCTTTGAGAGAAAGTTGTCTTGTCTTAACTCTGAGAAGAAGATGCCGTACAAGAAGGAGGCCCAGCCTGTACTCCCCTGGGATGACATCACAGTGACACTTCCTTATAGGTAACCAGGATTGCTGTGGCTGGATCAATTCTGGACAGAGTGGGAACTTGAAAGAATCTCAAAGATATCCTTTGAACTTTGAACCCTTAAATTAACCTACCCTGGAAGTCATTTGTCTTAGTTATTTTTCTATTGCTGTGATAAAACATCATGACTGCCTGGTGGTGGTGGTGGTGCACGCCTTTAATCCCAGCATTTAGGAGGCAGAGGCTGGTGAATCTCTGAGTTAGAGGGCAGTCTGGTCTTCAGAGTGAGTTCCAGAACAGTCAGGGCTACACAGAGCAAACCTTTCTTGAAAAACCATAAAAACAAACAAACAAAAAACCATGACTGTCTTAGTTCGGGTGTTTATTGCTGTGCAGAGACACCATGATGATGGCAACTCTTATAAAGAAAGCATTTAACTGAGGGGCTGGCTTACAGTTCAGAGGTTCAGTCCATTATCATGGCAGGCAGCATGGTGGCATGCAGGGAGAGGTGGTGCTGAAGCGAAGACTGCAGGCAACAGGAAATCAACTGACTCCCTGGTGGTATCCTGAGTAAATGAAACCTTAAACCCCGCCCCCACAGTGACACACTTCCTCCAACAAGGCCACACCCGCTCCAGCAAATCCACACTTCCTAATAGGGCCACTCCCTATGAGATTATGGGATTATGGAGATGCGAGAGGCATTGCAAGAGTTACAAACTATCTTTATTGTGGGAAATGGGATTCCAAGGGAAAACACAGACTCACTGACCACGGGGCACGGTGGAAACTACAGTGTCCTGCTAAGCTGCTCCAGGGAGAATGCAAACAAACTTGTTTCTGCGCCGCCGACCACCCAAGAGAACTAGGAAGCTTCTTCTCCCCGCTTATCAGTGCACGTGTAGCACCTCAGACCATGCCCAAAGGGCCCATACCCCAAAAGCTATTGGCTGAATGAATTCCCACAGCCTTATGGGATTATGGGGGCCAATTCAAACTACCACAATGACCAAGGCAATTTATAAAAGAGAGCTTTTAATTTGGCTTATGGTCCAGAGGATTAGTTCTTGATGAAGGAGCAAAGGAGCAGCTGAGAGCTCACATCTTGATCCACAACCAGAGGCAGGAGGGGAGAAAGCACTGGGAATTACATGAACCTTTTGAAGCCTCCAAGCTCCCAGTGATAACATTCCAACAAAGCCATACCTCCAAATCTTTCTCAAACAGTTCCACCAAGTGGGAACCAAGTATTCATATATGTGAGCCTGTGAGGGACCTTCTCAGTCAAGCAACCACATTTGATTTCCTGTCCCTCATAGGCTTGTAACCATATCATAAAGCAAAATGTGTTTAATTCAACTTCCAAAGTCCCCATAGTGTTTCATTCTCTACACAGTTTTAAAAAATCAAAGGCCAAAGTCTCTTCTGAGATTCAAAGAAATCTCTTAATTGTAACCCCTGTAAAATAAAAAAAAAATAACTTTACATACTGCCAGCATACAATGGCAGAGAATATACATTACCATTCCAAAAGTGAGGAATGGGGGCATAGTGAGGACATATTGGACCAAAGTACGACGAAGACCAAGCAAGGAAAGCTCTAAATCCAAATCCTGAGGCTCCATGTTTGATGTCAAAGGGCTTAGATGGCTTCATTCTTTGCTGCCTGAGAGATATGACCAGGTCAGTCCTGAATTTCCTTACCTCTTTCAGCCCAAGCCTCTGCTCCAACATGAAATGTCTTGGTTTTATTTTTTTATTAAAATATATATGTATGTATGTATATATATATACACACTAACACACATATGTATGTATATATAAACTAATATTATATATAATTAAAATTTTATTGTCCCACTTGCTCTTTTTCATTGAAGACCTGCATAATAATGATTACTAATAGCCATGTGATAGAATCAATATTGAACTGTCTTAAAGTCTCCTCCAGCAAGGAAGTAGTCCATTACTGTTTAATTTAGCCTCAAGCAAATTCTTAGGACAAAGGCAAATGTCAGCACAGTCTTTGTCAAAATATCACAAGAAACACTTCTAGCCCAGCTGCTAATATTCTTCCTCTCTGAAACCTCTTGATCCGGGCCTCCACAGCCCACACAGCTCTCAGCACTACTGTCTTCCAAGCTCCTACTAGGATGGCCTATGAAGCCCCTCCTACAGCCTCCAACCACTTTTCTAGTCCAAAGTCGCAAAGTCTTCCGCATTCCTCCAAAACAAACAAAACCCAAAACAGCATGGTCAGCCTGGTCACAGCATTGGCCTGCTCCTGTTACCAACTTCTACCTTCGCTACTTTTCTATGGCTGTGATAAAGCACCATGATCAAAGCATCTCAAAACAAAAGCATTTAACTCGGCTTGCAGTTCAGAGGGTTAGCAGAGTCCATGATGCTGGCGTGAAGGAACAGTTAAGAGCTCACATCTTCATCCACACCTACTATCTGCCTGAAATACTATTCACGGCCCCAACCCAGCCATACTTCATATGTCCAAAGTCTGTCTGGATTTAAAAGCCAGGGGGAATGCCAAGCTAGGCCTCAGGGTCTTGCTAGAGCATGGGCTGGTGTCATCAGAGACTGGGACACGAAGTTCAGCTCCACCACTAACAACTGTGACTTCAGAGAAAAAACTTCATCTCTCTGAACCTCACTCCCCGTGGCTGTCAGGTGAGCCTGGGGTTCCCACCTCAGTGCAGAGCTGAGAGAAGGTACTTTGTTGTTCCTGAGCAGACCTGTTCTCTCTTCACCTTCCCAGGACAGCTCAAAGGCACACTTGGTGACGATCCGAAAGGGCTCCCTCTGCATTTTGCCTCTAATGAGCTCCCATTCAAGACCGCCCAAGCACTCTGACAGCCCTGCCTGGTCCCTTTCTTCCCTCCTTTCCCTACAGCAGCCACGGAACTTAGTTAGCCTTCTGTTGACTGATTTATACTGTTTATTTTCTGTCTCCTGTTAGCAAGTAGTCCCCAGAAGGATGGGGATTTTGTCTGTTCAGCTTTCTCTGGTGCCCAAGGCAGTGTCTGGAACTTGGCAGGCACTCAGGAAGCATTTGTAGAATGGCTTTGGAAGGAAGTCTCTCTGCCTGGTTTTGGCGTCCCAGGAGCCACTGAGAGCTGTCCCAGGTGCTGTCTTGCTCCCACCTGGCTCTCCTGGAGAAGCTTGTGCTCACCTCCAGTGGCAGGCTGATGTCAGGTCCTTTGTGCCCTGTCCCTCCTCAGTCCTTAGCGACTGAGTCAGCCCGAGCACAACGAGGAGCCACTAAGACAGAGGTAAAGGGCATGGAGACTTTAGGAAGCCAACTCCCAAAGCTCATCAGAAAAGGCAAATTCCTTGCCCATTCCTCTGTCCACCCTCTGTCCCATACCACTTCCTCTTGATGTCTGTGCCCAGTTTCTGGTCCTGCAATGATGCATTCTGTTACATCCTGTCCCTTGAACACTTTTTTGTTGTCTGTTTTTTGGGGACAGGATCTTACCATATAGGCCAGGCTGATTTTGAGCTTGCAATCCTCTGCCTCAGCTGCCCAAGCGCTGGGATTACGGACGAGTGCCACCACACCTAGCCCTCGAACACTTCTGACTCCAGGCTCCAGGCTGTCCTTGCCTCCTAACTCCTTGCTTGGGCAAATGACAGTCAGCTTTCAATTGGATCTCAAATACCAGTGTCTCTGGAAGGCCCTGCTGGATCAGGACAAGTTCCTGGTCTCCCCTTGGGCAAGAGTGGCCGAACTAATTATTATCCTTAACTACTGGTTCCTCCCACTAGACAGTGAGCTCAGGAGTCAGGGTTCTGGAGCTGTGATGCTTGCCTCTGCATGGTTGGAGCTTCATTAGGCACAGTGATCCGCAGAGAGAACAAGTTTCGTTATTCGCTGTAGAGTGAATGAGTGGGCAGAAGCCCTGGGAAGAACACTGGCTCTGGTTCCAGCTGTCTGTCAGCTGTGTGATCCGCAGGAAGTCGTGTCTTCTACAGAGTCTCCATTATTCATCTCTAAAGTACAGGTGGTGACAAGGCCGTCCTGGGCTCCTGTCCCATTGTGGCTGCATCTGACACTAACTGGACACTTGGTACTTGGCCAGGCAATGATTCTATGGCACCCGTGTTAATGATGGCATGACGTCCCCATCACAATCTCCCCTCATTAAGCCTCTGGTTTCCAAGCTTCTATCTAGCTTCATTTTGGGGGACAGCTTTTGGTGTTGGGAGAGGGCTGAGAAGAGACTAAGCCATGTGGCCAGGTCACTTTGTTCCCAAAGGCGTAGACTCAGACATACAGCAACAGTTCCAGAGTTCCTCTTCTGTGGATGTCATGTGTGCGTGTGTGTGCAAGGGCCATGCTCACATGTGTGCATATGGAGGCCAGAGGTCAATGTCAGATTTGTTTGTTTTCAAGACAAGTTTCTCTGTGTAGCCCTGGCTATCCTGGAACTCCCTCTGTAGACCAGGCTGGCCTTGAATTTAGGAATCTGCCCGTCTCTGCCTTATGAGTGTATCCATGCATCCAGCTTAGGTCTTGCTACTTTTGAGGTAGGGTCCAGTGAAGCTCAGGCTGGTCTCAAAGTCACTGTGTAGGTGTGGAGGACCTTAAACTTCTATTCTCCTGCCTCACCCCCAAAGTGTTAGGCTTGTAGGTGTACTTCATTTTACGTGGTGCTGGGAATTGAACCCAGGGCTTTGAACTCGCCAGGCAAGGGACTCTGCCAATTGAAGTATATCCCCAGATCCCCAGTCTCTAACTTGGAGCTCACTGACTAGCTAGTCTGCCCAGAAGATCTTCAGGTGCGGGAGCTACAGACCTAGAGTGCCACGTGCAGCTTTTCTAACGGGGATTCAGGAGCAAAAGTCAGTGTCTCATGCTTGCTCAGCAAACACCTTCCTGACCGAAACTTCTCCCCAGCCCCTGTCAGAGCCCCTTTCCGTCGTGCTCTGCTTTGCATTTTGCCTCACTGGGCTCCGATTTTTGAAGACTGTAAAGGTCAGTACTAAACCCATAGGTCCTGGTATAAACTAAGAGAAAGCAGGCAGAAAATGTCCATTGTGTTGTGTAAATAAGGCAGTCAGTTCATCCACAGTTCCCAACTCACTCAGTCCCCCATGGCTGCTCACTTCAGTGAGACCCTGACAGCTTCCAATTGGCTCCTCTTGGCAGGACCAAAGGCAGGCTCCAGAGAGGCGGGGCAATTTTCAGGGAAGCAGTGTGGACTTACTGAAGTGGTCCCTGACCTCATTGAGAGACAAGTCAAGTATGCCCGGGAACCCTGGTCCCTCTTAGCTGCCCGCCTACCTCTTTCTCTGGGTCCTGCTTGAGGAGTTAGTGACCCATGGTCTGAGCAGACTGCTCTGCAGGAGAGGGCCAGGATCTCTGGTTCCCAAGCTTAGCACCCCACAGCATTTCTGGGGTTTGATTGCCATCTTAGCCCTTTGGCAGCAACTAGGTCACCAGGCCCAGAGTCCTGGGACATAGCCAGTGTTGGGTCCTCTGAATGGTCCCTTGTAGTACCTCTGGGAGGATTTGATTTACTGGGTGTTTGAGGACCTGAGATATTTCTCATTTTATTAGTCCAGAATACTGTTTGTTTTGCAGCTCTTTCCTTCTAAGTCTAAAACACATGCAAGGGGAGGAGTCTGGTGGAAAGAGCTGGAAAGTCTGAAGTTTCGTTCTAATTCAGTTTCCACGGTAAGGTCCGGATCCAAGTGGTTTTCATGGGGAGAGCCCAAAGGTTTAGAGAAGCATTCCTGGGAGTCTAGCACGAGGAAGCTCCTTCCTTCCCATCCAAGATACACAGCCAGCCTGCTGAGAAAGACCTGGATCAGGGGAGTTCTGTGGCCTCAGTAACCCAGTCAGCCCTAGAGTCTCAGTTGTTTTGTTTGTTTGCTTGCTTGTCTTTTGTTTTTGTTTTGTTTCTCTTTCTATAATAGGGACAAAAAATACTTTCCTGATTACCTTGGGCTGCTCGGAGATCCAGAGTTCTCGTAAATGGCCAGTGTATAGGACTTTCGGCTGAGAAGGAACCGACCAGCTTCCAAACCTTGGCCACTTGCCCTTTAACTCGTTAAATGAACCAATGTCTTAAGTACTAACCTTGTACAATGACTTGGGGACCACAGAGACATGCAGATGTGTGTCCAAAGAGTTAGAGCTCCGGGCCTTTCGTTGACTGCAGATCCCAAACGTGTCTTCCTAATGCCATTACTATCCTTACTGGGGAATCCTCAGGCTGGAATAGGTCTTCTGGGGGCTGAGAAAGGTCAAAGGTTGTGCTAGGTGGAGAAGCCATTGTCACTGAGGTTCTGCTGAGTGTTGCCTGCTATGCACAAGTGCAGATAACTCCCAAGAGGCAGGCTGCAGCAGCCCATTCCACACAGGAGGCGGCCCAGGCTCAGCAAGGGAAGCAGGAGAGACGGTCCAGACCCTGGAAGACCCCGGTTCTGGTGCTTTTAGACTCAGACTCGTGCCCATCTTCCTCCTGTGACTCTGCCAGCGTTCACTAAGTTCACACGTGGGTAGAAAGATCTGATGTTAGTCTTTGCCTCTTCTGCTTCCTCCTCACTGGGTCTTCCCCCTCTCATATGTCAGAGGGAAGCAAATGGCGCTGGGTGTGGGCTGAGGAGACCGGCTGGCATCAGGAAGTGAGGGAGGAGGCTGTTTGTTGGAACTTGGTGAGGAAGGAGGTGGTCACCCCTCAACAATATCACTTTACATTTCTTAAGAACCTCGCTTTCTTTATTAGGGAATGCATATTGCTGAGTGAGTCTTCTCTTTAGACGTGGGAAGGTGTTTTGTGGGGAGGTGAACTTCATGGGTATTGATGTGTCAAGGTCCCTGTCAGAGAAAGGGCAGGGTCAATAATGGGACATGTAGTAGACGTGGGACAGGAGACTTGGGTTTAGTTCCTGTGCAAAAAACCTGTTAACTGTGCGATCTAAGTCTCTCTGCAGCCATTCTGTCTTATGGGTAGAAATGTGTGGTGTTGAACAATGGCATGGATAAAGACGTGCACTGTTGCTATGGAGACAGCAGTCCATAAATCTTACCTGAACAGAAGAGGGAAGTCCCACGTGGCAGCCATCACGTGGGAAGCATGGTGATCACAGTCCTCCTTAAAATTCCTCTTGTTTGCCAGGTGGTGGTGGCTCACGCCTTTAATCCCAGCACTTAGGAGGCAGAGGCAGGCGGATCTCTGTGAGTTCGAGGCCAGCTTGGGCTACAGAGCAAGTTCCAGGACAGGCTCTAAAGCTACACAGCAAACTCTCTCTGGAAAAAACAACAAACAAACAAACAAAACAAAACCCCACCAAAATCAGAAACAAAATACAAAACAAAACAAAAACTCCTCTTGTTTTTAATGACGACTGCAGCTGCTATTGCCTGAGCCTCAACTCTACTTTGAGATCGAAAGATTAAACAATCCCTGCAGATATATTGGTGACCTCTTTCATGTTCTAAATTTCTAAATTTTAGTCTCTCTATGTTTTAGGGCTCAGGGAGATCATACAGTTGTAGAGTCATGAATTCTAATGATAGTGTTTTAAATGAACATCATTGAGGCCCCCTCACATGTGCCAGGCACCGAGCTTGGCACTATGCCAAGGGAACATGTGGCTCATTCCTTATTTTACAGATAGGGAAACTGAGAGCCAGGGAAGGTGGGGTGGGGTAAGGGCATGTGCTACCATTCTGAACAGAGTATCAGGAGAGCTTCCCAAGTCAGGGTATGGGGTGGCGTGGGCTATCTTCTCAATGAAGGGAGACCTTCTCAGGAAGACTTGCCATTGGTGGAAGAGGAGACACTGAGGTTATAGGTGCACCGTGGTGACCCTTGCCTCCCACCAGCCTAGGTGGGCTCTCATGAGACACCCAGCTGGGTAACAAGAGCCTCCAAGGGCCCTGATGCTCTTATGTCTGTTTATTTAGTGGGAGAGCAGGTGCCCCTCCCAGCCTGGTGGTTCCAACTCACTGAGCTGGATACAGAAAAGAGTGGACACTTGTGTTCCCTGAATGTGTTTCAGGGTAGAAGACCGAGTGAGGAAGGGGCTGCTTCTGCAAAGCCCAAACTGGAGCTAGAAAATGTGATATTAGTGTCACACCAGACACGGAAAGAGTGCCCGGATATTTGTCTGAGCCCTTTATGCCTCCTCTCACCCGCTCCTGTCAGGGATGTCCCAACCATTTCACACAGGAGGATGCTGAGATGTGGAGGAAGCTAGGCATTTGCCTCACACCTGCATAACCCAGGAGGAACAGAGGGAGGATCCACGCCCAAGCTTCCTTTTAACTGTTAAAGCAATGTTTGGTGAAAAGCCAAAGGGACTGTTTATAATGTCTATAAACACCAAACTGTTTGTTTGTTTGTTTTTGTTTGTTTTGTTTTTTGAGACAGGGTTTCTCTATAGCTTTGGAGCCTGTCCTGGAACTAGCTCTGTAGACCAGGCTGGCCTCAAACTCACAGAGATCCGCTTGCCTCTGCCTCCTGAGTGCTGGGATTAAAGGCGTGCGTCACCACTGCCTGGCAAACAAGAGGAATTTTAAAGAGGACTGTGATTGTCATGCTTCCCACGTGATGGCCAGAGCACAGGTTAACCCTTGGAAACTGCTTTTCATGGATCTGAGGGCCAAGCAAATAGATAGGTGAAGTGAGGACAATAGGACCCTGCCTACTCTCTGTGCGACACCCTAGAAGTGAGCACAGGGGTAGGCTAAGGTGGTCTCTGTGCAGCTAGTTAGAGTTGGAGTTACAGTCTCAACCATAATTATATTACACACAGATTAGCACAGAAATAAATGCACATACCGGCACATGCATATGTGAACACACATGCAGGTTGAGCATCTATTATCCCAAATGCTCAGGGCCAGAAGTGATTTAGATTTTGCAGTTTTTAAATTCTTATTGAATATTTGCAAAGAGGTAATTAATTGAGCATCTCTACTCCAAAAAAATCACAACTCTAGAATGCTCCAAAATCTGATTTTTTTTTGTATCCCTTTGGTGCTGAAGATGATTTGGATTTTGGAGTAGTTCAAATTTGTCCTTTTAAGTTAGGAACTTACATATGTCCTTGTTCTGTCCACCAGGAGGACCCAGAAGCAGTATGGAAGGAATCAGAGTTCCTTGGAGAATCAGCTGGTTCTAGGACTGAATCAAAGAAATGGATGATCTTAGAGACTAAGAAAGCATTATAAAAGCTCAGAGAAGGGGCCTGTCAAAAACCTAATGCTGAGCAACGGTGGCAACCTTGTCAGGATGGGGTTGTGAGCCTGAGAACAGGGAAAGTCCGCTAACATAACAAATGGGTAGGGAAACATAGATACATGTGTGTATGCATGCATGTTGTGGAACGTAACATGAGGGGCCTGCTTGTTGGGGTTTATGTCCTGCCCGGTCCCCCCAGCCATTTAGTCCCAGAGAAAATCACACAGAGAGTCTATATTAGGTTATCAACTGATTGGCCCATTAGCTCAGGCTTCGTATTAGCTCTTATAACTTATATAGCCCATTATTATCCATGTTAGCCACATGGCTCAGTACCTTTCTCAGTGGGGCATGTCACATCCTGCTTCTTCGGTGGTCTGGGCAGGAGTGCCGAAAGGGCTTCCTCCTTCCCAGCATTCTCCTGTTCTCATTGCTCCGCCTCCACTTCCTGTCTGGTTTTCCCGCCTATACTTCCTGCCTGGCTATCGGCCAATTGGCGCTTATTTAAAATATGACTGACAGAAATACAGACAATTCTCCCGCACCAGTGGAACATTAGTTTAAGATGTGTTACATTCATTTATGATATGGGATATTTGTTTAATGATGCAAAAATGCGTTGCATTTTTTTATGTTACGTTTGTTTAACTCTGTAAAGCTGTGTTACTTTGCTTGCCTAAAACACCTGATTGGTCTAATAAAGAGCTGAACAGCCAATAGCTAGGCAGGAGAGAGAAATAGGGGAGGCTGGTGGGCAAAGAAAATAAATAGGAAAAGAGAAGAGGAAGGAGCAAGAGAAAGGAAAAGGAGAGGAGGACGTGAGTCATACAGCCAGCCATGGAGTAAGAAGGAAAGAAAGATATATAGAATAAAGAAAGGTTAAAAAGCCTAGAGGCAAAATATAAAGAAAAATGGGATAATTTAACTTATAAAAGCTGGCTAGAAACAAGTCAAGCAAGGGCTAGCATTCATAAGTAAGAATAAGTCTCTGTATATTTATTTGGGAGCTGGGTGGCATGCCCCCAAAGAGTAAAAAAAAAACCCCAAAACACCCAACTACACATGTGCACATGCATGTTTATGCATTTGTATGCATATGCACACATGTGGGCAGGTACATGTTTATATGTGTGTGTGTGTGGTATATATACATTTGTATATGTGTGCTTGTGTGTGGGCAGATACACAAGTTTTGCATGTGTGTAGGCCACACATGCCTACTTCTACTTCTCTCAACTTTATTTTTGGAGACAGGCACTTTTACTGAATGGAGCACACAGATTTAGCTAGAGCCACTGGCCAGTAAGCTGGAGGATCCTCCTGTCTGCCTTCCTAGCACTGAGGTTAAAGGCATATGCCCCTGCACCCCGCTCCTCACCTGACGCTGGAGACTGAGCTTGGGTCCTCATGCTTCTGTGGCCAACACTTTGCCTGCTGAGCCACTTCCGTCCCAGAATTTTTTTTCACAGAGAACTGAGAACGTAAATGTAGAATTGTGAAGGAGACAGAGAGCTGCCGTTAGAACACCATAGCAACAATTACACAAGCCCCTGCTTATGATAGAACTGGTGGGTGAAACTTTAAGAAGAAACAGGACATTTTAGAGCATCAAAGAAGCTCTCCCCAAAGTTTATTAGTCACTGTGGTGACTTAGCAGGTCTGTGAACTCTTTAATATTCCCTCCTCCAGGAGGTGGGGCTTAGTTCCCACTCCTTGAACTTGGTGTGTGGTTCCCATTGACCTTGGTGATTCTCTTCTCTGACTGGAAAGTGGGAAGGGAGAAGCATACGACAGTGGAGAAGCTGGCGGACACCACTTCAGCCAAATGACCACCAGTGACAATGTTAACCCCACATCACGGACACAGCCATGAGATGGGAACCCTGGGCCATTTTTTGTCCCTAATCCATCAGCTTCTCCAAGTCATAGAGAAGATCAGACAGTTGAGGACATTACACAAACCACCTGCACGGCCCGAAGTGTCACGGTCCCAAGAAACCACTGGGGACTGAGGGACAGCAAGGTGAAGTAACAGCTACATAAAGCTGATCCCCTCGGTCAGACTTTTAGACAGGAGGCTATTAGCAGGAACGCTGGTGGTACCAGAATAAAGCCTGCACCCAGTGGCTAACACCACGCAACACATGTCATCAAGAGTTGAGCAAGGCCTGCATGGGGACTGTCTGATCTAACTTTGCGATTCTCCCAGCAAGCGAAGAAGACTTTCAAGATAAAAAAGGTTTTCTTTGCTTTTTGTTTTTAAAAAATAGCTTGTGTTGTACAATCTGATGGGAGTCAGCACCAAAGAAGTGTCCAAATTGTTGAGAATTTTCCATGTGCTATGGTCCTAGCACACCCACCATCTAAATGAGACCTTTGGTTCAGATCTCATTACCTTAATGACTCCATCAGTGGTTTTCTAATGGTAGAGGGTGAGCTCAGATAATGCCCATTTCACAGATGAGGAAACTGAGACACCAGTCCTAGAATCACATCCCATGCTGTGGATGGGGAGGCTAAAGTGTAGAGAGCAGAAAGACTTTGGCCATGGTCATGAAGCAAGTTGAAAGGCAGCCCAGGACTAGAACTCCTAAGTTCTGAGTCCTCATTCTTAAAAACCTTTACTGCTGACTCAATACAGCTACAGACAAAACTTGAATGTGGACTATTGAAGGCAAAGGTAAGCCATTCTCATCTCGCCCCCACCGTCTTCTCACCTTCCAGTTAAGCAATAAAGCTGAAAAGATTCTTCACCAAACAAATCCCTCCTTATTATGGAATCCACAGACACAGGGTTCTTCAGAAACCTGAAAGGCAGGCTCCCTAGGAGGAGGGCTGTTGGGACACGCCTGTCCGCCCGTCCGCCTGCATGGATGCCCACTTCCAGCTCCTTCTAAGAGGGCTGAATGCCCGCCTTGGGGCGGCAGAGCAGTGGACATTTCAGGACTCCCTGCCTCTGAGGTAGGACTGAGGTGGGAGGAGCCTAGGCGGGCAGAGCGGCTTCCAGGAAGGCTCCTTGACCAAAGAACAGCCCATATTCCCCTTCCAGTGTTGACTTTATGTGGATGTTGGAAAGTGCTCCAAAGAGCTAGCTCACTGTTGGTGGGGAGAGGCATCTGTGGGGTCAGGCCCCTGTGCGTGACGGTGCGCTATTGCCAGGCCAAAGGGTGAAACTGGAAAACGTGGGCCTTTTCCTTTCCACGTGAAAAATGAAGGCTGTCATGTTTTATAAACTAAGAATCAACTGGGCTGGGGGGTGGGATGGTTATGCTACTGAAACTGGAGAGCAGAAACTCGGGGTGAGGTTTGGCTATGCCAAGAGGCGACAGTGACTTGGAGAAAGAAAATGTTCAGAGGAAGACCCCACTGGGCATCTTGTTTAAGAGACGATGGGGACTGTGGGAAAGTAGAGCTTTTTGTTCAAGAACCCTGTGTCTCAGGGGAAAGGGGTTCGATCATTCGGGTCTGAGCCATTCCTGACCTAGATCTGAGTTTGTTCTCCTGGGTTCTCAGAAAATACCGTATTCTCCTCCACGGCCTGTGAAAGGGGGATCGGCACCGACAAGAGGACTCTGGTTAGCTTTTTATGTCCGAATCCCAAGTTCTTGGCTAAACAGCTCTGAAGATCAGAAGATAAGGTTAGGGAGATGGCTCCATGGATTAAATATTTGCCATACAAACATGATGATCTGAGTTCAAGTCCCTGGAATCTACATAAAAGTAGGGTATGGAAGACCACCATCTGTGAGTCCAATGAGGTCTCCAGAAACTCTCAGGCCAGATAACCTGGAGTATACAGCAGTGGACAGCAAAGACCTTGTCTCAAGCAGAGTGGAGGTGAGGATCAACACCCTCGGTTGTTCTCTGACCTCCACACATGTATCATGATACATGCTCATGAGTACACATATACTCATACGTAAGAATGTTTCTCAAGGAAAGACTCTAAAGGGCACTGTCAGTCATGCCAGCCTGGGCTTGGTTCCTGAACTTGCTTGGAAGCTTCTGCCTGACCTTTGAAGAGCTGGGGACCCACTCAGGGACAATGGCACCTACCCAGTGAGCAGAGGCCTGGCAGACGGGGGCTCGGAAGGGATTAGCATTGAGCATCCTGAAATACCTTTTGAAATCATTTTTATTTATGTGTTTGGGTGTTTTGACTGCATAGACGTCTGTGCACCATGTGTCTGCCTGGTGCCCACGGAGGCCAGAAGTAGATGTTGGATTGCGCGGGATTGGCGTTACAAACAGTTGTAATTGCCCATGTGGGTGTTGGGAATCTGGTCCTCTGCCAGAATGGCCAGTGCTCTTAACGACTGAGTCCCCTGGAATCTTTATTTGTTCTTGAAGTTTTGTTCTCCAGGAATGGATGTTGATCAAGGGCACCTCACTCTTATCCCTCAGATAAATAGGAACTCCTCCCTGCCTGCCCTCGTTTTCTAATTGCTGCAGGCAACTACTGAATGGTGCTTTAATGTCCGTTCTCAAAACATCCGGCAGATTAGCTAGCACTTTCCACTGGGCCACAACACTAATCACCTCTCTGTGCAGCAATTACCACTATTTTAATTGGCTAATTAATTGTGAGACGAATTGTTTAATGAGGATCCAATGTTCCAGAATGCAAGCTTTCTGAAGGTAGGGACAGTAAGGGCAGCGGGGACAGTGTCTGTTCTGTTCACTGTTGCGCCCTTTATACCAGGCTGTGTGAGCATGCACATGTGCACGTGTATGTGCATTTGTGTGTGCACACGCATATCTGTGCATGTATGTACCCACACATATACACACCTCATGCAGTCTAAGTATTGTCATTATTCTTTGCCATCAAATGCATCCTTTGGAGACACCATCATTTTCAGGCGTGAGCCAACAGCTGAGTGCATCCTTTAAACTATCAAGAGAAGAACTAGGGTTTTTGGTAAAGACTGAGTGCTGAATTTATTAACTCACACGCCATTTGTCTTCAGCACTCATGTCAGGCACTAGAGGTCAGGTGGAGGCTGGGTGCTCTCTTGAGGGGCCTCTGTTCAGCAGAGGTGCCATAGCCACACCCTGGCCCTGCAGGGCTGGCTGGGCAGACCTTTAGAGTGGGAGCTGGGCTCTGGTGCCAGCTGACAGTTGAAGTTGCTTTGTGGCTTTGGACGAGTCCTTCCCCTCTCTGGACCTCTGTGTCGAAGCAGGTCCATGTGGCATAATTTATGGAAGTGGCTCTGTGGTATTCGCTTGTTTTTATAGTTCTTTGCATTATATAGTGGTCCCTTCCAGTAGATTCCAACTCTTGAAGTCTGGGCGGCCTCTACAGGAGGGTCTGTGAATTCCATACACATCTTGGAGGAAAGGCCTTCCTGTGTTGACTCTAGTGGGGAGTCAGGACCTGTTTCTTCCCTTACAGGACTGTGCAACCTGAGGAGAACACTCAATGACTCAGAATCCCATGGATATAACATGGGAGCTCTGGGCTCCTTCACACCTCCATCCTCCTCACACCTCCATCCTCCTCACACCTCCATCCTCCTCACACCTCCATCCTCCTCACACCTCCATCCTCCTCACACCTCCATCCTCCTCACACCTCCATCCTCCTCACACCTCCATCCTCCTCACACCTCCATCCTCACACCTCCATCCTCACACCTCCATCCTCACACCTCCATCCTCCTCACACCTCCATCCTCACACCTCCATCCTCACACCTCCATCCTCCTCACACCTCCATCCTCCTCACACCTCCATCCTCCTCACACCTGTGTCCTGGTCTAGGTGACTGACCTTTCATAAACTTGTGTTCAGTACAGCATCGGTGTTCTCTGGGATGGCAATGGGACTCAGCAAGCATAGAGGTAAGAAGGGAACTGGTTCTGTCTGGGGGATGCTTAGTTCCATTCATACAAGGATCTTCGGGGTGTATAATATACTAATTAATAATCAATAATGCTCAAGGGACACTGCTGTAGATGGGAAGGCAGACTTACAGAGGCTCATTGGAGTCCTGCTTCTGCTGTTTTCTCGCTGTGTGGCCATTCTGTAGTTTACTACTCTTTCTGGGCTGTGTTTTTCTCGGTTGCAATTCACAGAAGCATGGACCTCACCTTCTAGGGATCCGGTGAGCTATTGTGCACAGTGTCCAAAGCATGTCAGGCCTGTGCTGTTCTTGGCGGGAAATCAGCTAAGTCCTGGTAGCCGCACAGCTCGGCAGTGGCCATCCAGCTCTTTATTCTGAACGTTTTGCTCTTTCCTCACCTGGACACTAGAAGACCCCATGAGTATCAGCTCCACATCTTTCTTCATCCGGCTGCTCTGACCCTGGGGTCCTGGGACAGGAAGCGGCATGTTTATGGGCCTGTGTGTTGAGTCCCTGATGCCTAGTGTTGGTGCTGTAGGTGGCTGGGAACCTTTGGACATGGGGCCCGGCTGGCAGGTGGAGGGTTAGAGGCTGAGCTGGAAGGTGATACCCTGGCCCCATTTCACTCAGGCCCTCTCTACTTCATGATCTGTGGAGAAGCAAGCAAGCTGCTTCATACTCCTGTTGTCATGGTGGGAGCTGCTGTGGCTGACCTGCCCTCCCCAGGAGGATGGACTGGGTCCCTCAAACCACAGGTCACATTGTTCTTCCCTTTATTGGGTGAGAATGACCCAGTAGTAACCGATACAGGTGCTGAGCTCTCTGTGGCTGGGCAGGGACACTCGGGAAGCAGGGAGGGAGGAAGCCGTAGAGGGTGCGGAGCTGTCAGGGAGGCCTTGGTCCAGGACAGAGAATTCAAGCTTCATCCCAGGACAACTAGAGTCATACTGGAGACATCCATGCCCCCAAATGCCCTGAGATGCTGTCTCCCATTCTACCTTGCCAAAGTTGCTCTGGCCTGGGCACCCAGGGCCAGTGTAGAAAGGTAGCAGCAGTGGCATCAGAACCGGGAGAGATTGACTTCCCATACATAGACATTCCTGTAACCTCTGAGAATCGGATCCCCTGGCAGCAGTGAGGATCCAGGGGGACAAAGTGCTGGGGAGGACACTAAAGTGAGGTTCTACTGTGTATCACGTTCACTTTTAGGGCTGGGGAAGATTGAGAAGAGCAATACAGGACAGCCCTTGAAGGGCCTCCAGTCTGCTTGTTACAGTGTGTTAACCCAAGCGCAGTGGTACAGTTCAGGCTATGAATGGGCCCTTCACTTGCCGTGGGGAGAGGGGCATTCATAAAGTTTCCCTGGAGGATAGCCCTTTCTGACCGAGTCCCAACAGATGAAGGAGGAAGGAAAAAGTCTCCAGGCATAGGAAACAGCAAGTGTGAAGTGGGAGGTAAGTGAAATGTCACGTTCCATATGGGTGAGTGGTCACTAGGATTATCAAGACCCACTGAACATCCTTCCTTCCTTCCTTCCTTCCTTCCTTCCTTCCTTCCTTCCTTCCTTCCTTCCTTCCTTC
>PVIU01008313.1:0-84352 GCA_004026605.1 Ondatra zibethicus
CCCAAGGTGCAGGTGAAGAGCAGAAGGTGGGAGAAGATGAGTTAGGAAGTTAGGACCGTGAGGGGCTGGTCCACCTACTGAGACAGTGTGCCTGAACTAATGGGAGCACACCAATCCACCTGGCCTGGGACTGAATGAGCATATGATCAAACCAGACTCTCTGAATGTGGCGGCGAAAGTTGGCAGATGGAGAACCCACTAGCAGAAATTCTTAATAAAATATTTTTAAAAAGCAAAGATGAGGAGAGGAGATTTTCCCCATATTTGTCATATGGTGAATATTCCACTGGTAACAAAACTAATCTATGACAAAAATATAAGTGGAAAAAGTTTTAAAGTTAAAAGCAAATATTCTTGATGAAGATGGATACAAAATTCCACAGAACATTATCCACAGACAAAGCAATTATCAAATTACAATGGTAATTAGTTAAGATTAAACTCAAAATTGCAATGTTGGTCCCTAGGGAAATGTCTAGATACAGTATATCGACAGTTGAAGTGCAAATAACACGATTATGTGATTTGATGAAGTTTAGCATACCATCATGATAAAATTCTCTGAATAAAATCAATCCAGAAGGAGTTCACCACAACCTAATGCATGCCATGTATATAACATCTGATGTTAAAATTAATGGAGGGAAGATGAAATGTTCTTCTCTGATATCTCTAACAAGACAAGAAAACTCACTTTCGCCAGAGTTGTTCAGCATAGTACTGGAAGATGGATGCTATCAGACAGAACTAAAGAACATCCCAAAGAGAAAGGCAGAAATAAAATAGTCACTGATTATAGATGACATGATTTCAAATGTAGAATGTTCAAAAAACTCTATTCCCAATTATATAATTGTATTTTATGAAGCTAAGAGCACAAAATAAAGAAGGAATAATAATTTTCAATGAATAATGATAGAGATATTGATATGTAAGGGAAGAAGAAATATAATCCTCTAAGAAAGGTAATTGAAAATAAGTTAAATTATTTAAAATAAGAACTGAACTTAAGAAAAGAGTATAAAGAAAATGAAAAATATTTTAGGAAGACTTTTTAAAATAACTCTAAAATAAAGGATAATACATCAAAAAGGACAAATAAAATTACAAATAAGTAAGAATGTTTCTGAAAATAAAGGAAAAATAATTGATCGAGTGCAAAGTCAGGTTGCAGAATGGAAGATCACACATATATGCCTGATAAGAGCTTGATTATCTAGAAAGTTCAAGAAACTCAACAAAATGACAAAATACATTCTAAAAGATCTGATAAAAAGTGTAGTTTTACTAGACATTTATCAAAGGAAAATGTTCAGATCTTTAATAGGTACTACTTAAAATTTTTATATTCATTGATTAGTGTGAAAACAAAAATCAAAACTGCAGAGATCTATTACTTCACTTGAGGTACAATTGTAAATATATATATAAAGGATAACACACTTTGACAGGATATGAAGAAAAAAACATTGTTCCATGTTGGGGACAAGCCCAAACAAAAAACACTTCTCAGAAGGGTAGAGGCATGGGAAGAACACAAATTGCATGACAGTATTGGGAGGGAGTTTTAGGATTAGTCAAATCTGAAAATCACCCTCCATTTTTCTTGGAGCTGGTCCCCAACAGTTCCACATTGAACAATGTGAATTATTATAACCATTTTCGGAAATGCAAGGTTTCTGAAAAAATAAAGATATAAATACTAGATTATAAAATTATATATTAATCAAGTAGTACACATATTTATATATATAAAGGATATATAATAATATAATATATAACATATTAAGCTATAAAAATCTTAATTAATTTTAATATATATGTATATATATACATACATACATACATACATACATACACAGTCATTCTCACTGCTTAGTATGCTGTGGGACAACGCATTGAATGAACTCTGCATTCCCAATTTTATTGTAGCATTAGACTGCATAACACAAATGATGTATGTATCTGTCAGCTCATGAATAGGTTGAGACAAAGTAGAACTCACATTCAATATAATCTATTTACTTATCATAAAGGTGTCAAAATTCTATTATTTGCAGTGAGGCACATGGAGTTTGATAGTATTTTATTAAGGGACTATGTCAGGCACAGAAAGGCAAACATTGCATGGTTTCAGTCATTTGGTTTCTAAAAAAGTTCGTGTCATAAAAGTTGATTGCAGAATGATAGACCAGGGTCTATGAAGGAAGCAATGAAGTGGGGTATATAAAGAGTTTGATTAACAGGTACTAAATTATAGTTTTATGAGAGAAACATATTCTGGCATATGTTTTGCATATGAAGGAGACTAAAGGTAATAAAAACATATTTATAATGTATGTCAATATAACTTTTACATTATATAATCATTTTAAGGAAATGATATATACATAGATATAATGTATACATGTTATGTATTTAGTAAATAAATGTTTATGGAGTTAAATAAATTTATCCAGATTTGAATACCACCAATGTTTATTTATATCAAAGCAAGGTAATTTTTGTCATTACAGTGTAAATTTTAATGTGTCAATTAAAAAATATTAAGATAGAAATGTAAAAACCCCTAGTAGTTAAATTTATTTTATGATTATTTTCAGATATGCTATTCCTAAATGACATTTGACAAGGAGCCATGAAATGACTTCAGTTATTATTTAATCATATCTCTTAAATATTTTAGTATAGCATGCACAAAATCTCAAAATTAAAGATGTAGAATGTAAAATCTTTTACTGGGGCTTAAGTGCAATTTAAAATAGCCCTTAACAATTATAAGGCCTCTGGTATAGCACTCCCACGCATAAATATTTTCTGTGCTCATCAATAATGAATACTGTTTTTCATCCTCATTCCCTAAGTGGCAAAAGTTGTAACCCTGACATTGCATTATCATGTACTCCAGCTGAGAGCCCAAAGAACCATTTCTTTGACTGGAAGGCAAATAAAATATTTCTTAGTGAAAAACACTGTTCTTTTATTTTACACAATTAGCTCTTATTGATATTAAATATTGCAATACTGTAGAGTTGATTTGATATACGAAGCCTGAGGTAGAATTATTTGGGATTCAATTAAGAGATGAATCCACTCAGTGATGAGAGGCATTTTGAATTGTAATAGAAACAGGAAGAAATGTTCAGTTTACTTATTCGATAATAAGGTTTATATTTTATTTAACAATCTTGTTATTTTTGGATATTTTCAACAAGGTGCATAGACAACCTAAAGAATAGGAGAGGATAGCACAACACTTGAATTTTAACAATGGGCTCATGTCTAAAATACAGAAGAAACAGCAAGAATGCAATACAAACAATAAACAAATAAAAATGATTTAATTTTAAAATGGGCAAAAGGGAGTTTTCTAAATAGAAACAAGGTTTGGACTATCATTTACAGCCACTGAACTGTAATATGCAAATCCAACAACACAGAAATAAGTGTTTTCCTTCACAATAACAAATATAAAAATACCTCAATAATACATAATCATATAGCAATGAATAAAGGAACCAAAATACACAAATTTATTCCTGAAATAATATATTTGTATGAGATGCTAGAGAAAGCACACAATAATGCTTTTCATAGTGTCCTTATTGAAAACCTGACCTGAAAAATTTATTCCTAGAAAGATGGTTACTAAACATTACATAAGTGCCATGGTCACTGATGAAAACAGTTTAGTCTACTTTTAGAGCAAACGAGAGCCATCACTTCATGTCTCCTTTTCAGACTCCTCCACAAATCTTAATGCTTTAAATGTTGTCCATGCGTGTGTGTGTGTCTGTGTGTGTGTGTAATGTGTGATATGCACATGTGTATACAGTGTTAGAGGGTTTGAATATTTAAGTCTGGTTTCTTCCAGGCATGAAATATTTTAAGAATTTATACATATATTCAGTATGACAATAATTCATTTTGTATATTTGTCTTAATATACACCTACTGCTAATACATATTATTTAACCATATGAATATAGCACAACTCACAAACCATTCCTCTTGATCATAGTGAATATTTTTACTGAACTGGCCTTTAGGTCTCTTCAGATGAGTATTGAAAGAGTAAACTTTCTAATTAAACTTTCTTATATTTCATATTATTAGATATGTGAGTTGGAGCAATCTTAAATAATCAACATAGGTTATTTCTATATATTTGTGAGTCTATTGTTTTGTAAACAGATATCTTACAGTCAAATTGTATAGATAGATCTACTACTACTACTACTACTACTACTAATTAATAATAATAATAATAATAATAATAATAATAATAATAATAATAATAATACAACCAGGTATTGAAACAATAGAAATATCACATAAAAATATGCTGTTTGTGCTAGAAAAATGGCTCAGCATTAAGGATTATCTGTTGATCCTAGTTCATCTCCTGGAAGCCACATCAGGCAGCCCACAGTCATCTCTACCTTCAGCTCAAAGGGACTGGAAACCTCTGATCTCCAAGGCACTTCTGCTCAAGTACATATACCCACTGCTACATGCATATAGCTACACACAATTAGAAGCATAATTTTAAACGTGCTACTGGAATTTATTTCAAGTATGTTTTCACTAACGTCACAATTAACATGAAATCTCCGAAGTTATAGTCTTAATCACCTAGGTTGATAAATGTTGATCAACATAAATCCTCTATTAATTGGTATTTTCGTTCATTCAGGCTTAAGTAGAAAGATAATACATTGCAGATTAATGTCAAATGTGTACCATACTATATATAATGAGACAGAGAATATCACTAAAATCTTGGCAAATGTCTTGCAAGTTGAAGTCCTGTTTTATGAGTCAGTGCAGACATTTTTTCAGGTAATTGAAAAGTGATGTACATTCTTATTTCACTTTTGTCTCAGTGATTAATGGTGGTCAAATTATCAACCAATAGTTACTTCAAAACTATAACACTTTCTGATTAATTTCAACCAAGTTTGGTCAAACTATATTGGTTTTATATTTCTCATCTTTTAAAAAATATATATTTACTCATTTCACAACCCAAATTAAGTCTCCCCTCGCCTCATTCTCTTCCGCACATTTCCTCTGCTCCTTCTCTATCTATAACTTCCCTGTGTCTTTCCAGAAAAGTGGAGACTTCGCAATGGGTATCACCAAAGCATGGCATATCAAGACTCAGTAAGACTAAGAACTTCCCCTTATATTTTTATAATGAATTAGATACAGTCTATAACAAACAGAATTATATGTATTATGTTGACATTTGGGCATATATATTTATATGTATAAGTTTATTTTTCTGAGAGAGTCTGTAAAATATTTTTTTAAATGTATACAACTTTAAACAGTAGTACATTAGTTACTTTTATGTCAATAACAACACTTATTTACTTCTTGATATCTTTAGTGACACATTTATCATTAAACAGCATGTTGTTTAACCTCCATGGGTTTGTATATTTTCTCTGTTTTCTATTGCTGTTGGTTTTTCCCATTGCTTTAAGATAGAATACAAGAAGTTAAATCAATTTTCTTATATTTGTTGATAGTTACTTTGTATTCTAAAATGTGGTTAATCTTGGAGACTGTTCCATGAGGTACTGAAGTAGAATATATTCTTTTGGTTTGGGGTAGAATGTTCTGTAAATATTTATTAGATCTATTTGATTTGTGATGTCATTTAACTCCAGTGTTCTGCTTAGTTTTCATCTAGATCACCTACTTATTTGTTAACATGGATTACTGAAGCGATCATCTATAACTATTTGGGGCTAATTGTAATTTTACATTGAATAGTATTTGTTTTGTGAAATGTGCTGCTCCTGTGCTTGATGTATGTGTTTTAGGACTGTATTATCCTCTTAGTGTACTATTTCCTTAATAAATATGCAGTGACCTTTCTCTCCTTGTCTGACCTTTCCTGACTGGTATTAAATTGAAGTCTATTTTTATATATTGAAATGTCTATAGCAGTTTATTTCTTAGTTTCTTCTGCTCAGAATCTCCTTTTCAATTTATTTACCTTAGGGTAGCTTCTATCATTGGTGGTGAAATGTGCTTCTTGAATTAAGGAAAAAGATGAATTGTGTTTTCTAATCCAATCTTTTGATCTGTCTCTTTATTGAGTTATTGAGACTGTTGATATTTGAAATTGTAATTGAAAGTTGTATCTCAATTCCTGTTATTTTGTTGATTCTGTGGTGTTTTCTTCAAACTGTTTCAATTAACTTTTAGAGTATTGTTCATTAGTCCCTTATGAACCTTATATTGTGTTTATCCTTCTTTTTAGTTAAAAACATACCTTCCTCTCTCCCCTCTATATAGCTTAGTGACCACAAATTTCTTTAATCAGCTCTTATTGTAGAAAATTTTTTCTTTCTCTTCTTTCAATTTTAATGGATTGTTTTGATGGGTATAATTTTTGTTGTTGAAAGTTGTTGTAATTCCTAACTTTTCATACAGTTTTCAAGCCACTTTAAAATATTCATAGAAAAGTAGTAATTTTATGTATCTTCCTTTATATTTGACTGTTATGTTAAGGGTAGTTTCTTTTTTTGTCTTATCCTTTTGTTGTTCTGTATGAATCTTGTACATGTGTGGGCATTTATTTCTCTTGATTTGGGGAATTTTCTATGCAATTTTTAAAAAAAGATTTATTTATTATGTATACAGTGTTCTGCGTGCATGTATGTTTACACACCCGAAGAGGCACCAGATCTCACTACAGATGGTTGTAAGCCACCATGTGGTTGCTCTATATAATTTTATAGAGAATATCTCTGTGCCTATAGTATTTTTCTCCTTCCACGCATATAATTCAAAGTTCAGATCATTTTTCAGTCTCCCAAGTTGTATGTGTAAGTTTCAGGGGTTTTGTTTTATTTTGTGCTGGTGTTATTGGTAGTGGTTTTGTTTATTACTGCTTTTTTGCTCTTCTTTTAAATTTGTCGTCAATACTTATGAGTGATCCAACATTACACAGTCCAGGTCACCAGATTTTACAGTTCGTTTTCCACATGATGCATCGGTGAAGTTCTTGATGTTTTGATTTAGGCTTATTGGGTTTTCATTTATAGCATGCCCCCCACAACCCCCTTTTTTCAGTTATCTCCTTGTTTAATTCTATTTTCATATCTTAGATTGACTTTCTCATGTCAGTCAACATTTTGCTTTTGTTATGTTGGTGTATATTACATATTTGGAGACATTTGAATATAGTTACAATCGTTCTTTTGAGATATTTGGAAATTCTTCTGGGTCATCCTCACTGAAGATTGCTCTTTCTTTTATTTCTTTTTCCTTTTTTTTATATTCTTTTATTTTTCATTCAAAAAAATTCACACTTCCTCCCCTTCTCCCAGTCCCCTCCCACTCCCCCACTAACCCTCCTCCCTCCCCCTGCTTCCTTAAGAGGGGGCAGGGTACCCTGCCCTGTGGGAAGCCCAAGGTCCTCACCCCTCCATTCTGGCCTAGGAAGGTGTCCATCCATATAGACTAGATTCCCAAAAAGCTAATACATGCAGAAGAGATAGGTCCCAGTGCCATTATCATTGGCTTCTCAGTCAGCGCCCATTGACAGCCACATTCAGAGAGTCCGGTTTGATCATATGCTCATTCAGTCCTGGTCCAGCTGGATTTGGGGAGCTCCCATTAGATAAGGCACACTGTCTCGGTTGGTGGACCAGCCTCTCCCAGTCCCGATTTCCTTGCTCATCTTCTCCCACCTTCTGCTCTTCGACTGGACCTTGGGAGCTCAGTCCATTGCTCTGATGTGAATGTGGGTCTCTGTCTCTATCTCCTTCCATCGGACGAAATTTCTATGGTGATGATCAAGATA
The DNA here is from genome assembly GCA_004026605.1 of Ondatra zibethicus. Lineage (NCBI taxonomy): Eukaryota > Metazoa > Chordata > Mammalia > Rodentia > Cricetidae > Ondatra > Ondatra zibethicus. The sequence goes on from PVIU01008313.1 coordinate 7,826, forward strand.
TTCATCAATGTGACTACGGGACAAGGCTAGACCAGGCACCCTCTCCTCTGCTGCCCAAGTACCTAGCTGGGGGCATCCCCCTGGACACCTGGGATCCCCTCTAGAGCCAAGACTCTTGCCAATCCTAAAATGACTCCCTTAATGTAGATATCTTATTCCCTTTTCCAATATCCACCCTTCCTTCATCCAAAGGGAGAGTGGGAGGGAGAAGGGAGAAGGGATGGACTCGGGAGAGCTTGAAGATTGCTCTTATGAGATCAATAATTTGGGAGACCTGTTGTTGCAGTTTTCATGTTACTATTGTTTCTGTTATGAACTTACACATCTGGAGAAGTTTTCTGGTTCATACTTTCCTTTTTTCAAACCACTTTTCTTTCAGTTGAGATATGTATAGTACAGGTGAGGGCTATTGGAAGAGAGTTGAGATCTTGTTTTCCTCTGTGGGACTGGTTTTGAGGACTGCAGGCTATATTCCCTCTCTTCTGTTGAAAGTCCACTATGATTTGTGCTAACAGTTACCAGCTAAAAATGAGCATACCTGTCTAGCTCTCCTACCATGATTCAACTCTGGTATGACCTTCGTTTTCCCTATATCCTATCCATGTTGCAGGACTTAGTGAGCCTGGGAACCTTAGAACATTCCTTCAGTTTGCAGTTTCTGCCAGGCATTTTGAAACTATTAGATCTATAGCCTGTGCACTGCTGCTCTGAGGAATTCTAAACTTTTTCCTGATCTGTGGCTTTCCTGCCTGAGTTGTGAATCTTGCCCCTCTGCATTGCCTCTCTAGATTGGTGCTTGTCTCCTCCCTCCAGTGCAGCCTTTCTTCATATCCACATGTGAGTGGGATCTTTCAATATTTCTCCCTGCCTGATTTGTTTTTGCCTTTGAATTCTTCCCATGCTGTTTTTAATATGGATCGATAGTATTACATTTTGTATTTTCAACAAATTCTTTGTTCATTTTTAAGTTAGAGGCACCTTCACTTTCATCTACTGGCTAAGGGTTTACCATCAAAGCAAAAGTGCAGAAGTCTCTTTATAACTGAGCTCATTTCCTGAGGTTCCTAAGAGTGGATCATCTAACAGTTGAGCTCATAGATTGATGAGAAATATGCATACTGTTTTCTGTAAAATTTATATTAATTTTTCTTCAGACAAGTGATTAACAATATTCTTTTTTTCTTCAGGTTATACACTGTATATGTTATTTTCATTTTTAATTTTATTACTTTATTTATCATGTTTATATATTTGTGTGCATGAACTGTGACACAATACATGTGTGGACTACATGATGCCTCTGTGGCGGTCAGAGGACAACATATAAGATTTGGTTCTTCCTTCCATCATGTAAATCTCAATCAAACTCAGTAATTCAGTTTTGACAAAGGGGGCTTTTACCTGCTGAAACAACTTTGAAAGTTGATGTGGGTTTCCGTCTGTACGTTGTGAATACCATTGGTTAATAAAGAAACTGTCTTAGGCCTGCACAGGGAATAGAGGTAGGCAGGGAAAACTAAACTGCATTCTGGGAGAAAGAAGGAGGAGTTAGGGAGAATCTGGCAGGAGACAGATGCCAGAACATTACCTGGTAAGCCACTGCCACGTGGCAATACACAGATTAATGGAGATGGGTTAAATTCATGTTAGAGTTAGTCAATAAGAAGCTAGAGCTAATGGGTCAAGCAGTGATTTAAATAATACAGTTTCTGTGTGACTATTTCAGGGCTGAACCAACAAGCAAACTCCTCCAACAGAAAGTCTTGTTGTCTTTAACATTTGACCATAGCCATTTAGTCTGAAGTATGGTGTGTGTTAAAATTCTAATTTTTCTGATGAATAGTACTGTTGAGTTTGTTTTTTTCACCATAAGTTAGTCATTTACATGCCCTCATTTGAAATATTTTGTTTGTATTTATTGAGCATTTCAATGGGTTTATATATTTATAAAATATTTATTTGATTTTTATACATGTACATTTGTGCATCATGTTTTTTTCCTGGTATCTGATGAGGCCAGAAGAACACCTTGGGATTGGAATTACAGATGGTTGTAAACCACCACATGGATTTGGGCAATTGAACTCAGATCCTCTGAGTGGGCAGGCAATGCTTACAACTGCTGAGCCATCTCTACAACCTCAATCTGGTTAATTTTTAATTGGGTATTTATTTTATATTTCTATTGAGTTTAGTTTAGTGTGGTGTGCATATGTGTATATGTGTTGGTGTACGTATTAGTGTGTGTCCTTGTATATGTGTGGTATGTGTAATGTTTATCTCTGAGTATAAATTCAGATCAACTCCTCTATAACTCTCCATCTTTTTCCTCCAAATCAGAGTCTCATGAGGAACATGGAACTAGCATTTTATCACTAAGTTAAGAGTATATGAGTCCCACCAAACCTGTCTCTGTCCCACTCAGTGTTGGGGTATGTGATAACGTCTGACTTTGGGGAAGTAGTCGGATTCAAACTCTAGGCCTGATGGTTCTACATCCAGAACTCTTAATTGCTAAGCCATCTTCTAAGCTCACTATTTAGTTTAGGAATTCATTATAGATACGGAAGCCATCTCGTTGTCCTACGTGTATTTACAAGCATTTCTTCCTCTTTGAAGTATATTTCTTTGCTCTGTTTCTTTTGCTGTGCCAAAAACTTTTTTGTTGTTGTTTAAGATATTCCCAATTTTCTACTTTTATATCAGTATGTTATATTTTTGAGATGTTATCAAATATAGTGCTCATTCCAAATTCTGGAAATTTTATGTGGTTTCTTCTTAAAATATGGTTCAACATTAAATATTTCACTTACTTTAAAGCTTGTTTTCAAGCTTGTGAAAGATGGATGTCTTATTGTAGACAGCTAATTTTCTCATCACTATTTACTAAAACATTGTACTTTGTTTGGAGTATATTCTTGCCACTGCTGTTGAAATGCAGTTTTTGTATATCCACTTTCTGCTTCTGGGCTCTTCATTCATTTTTCTATTTATGCATCTTAATTTATACCAGCCCTACACTGTATGATTGCTACAAATTAACAGTAAGTATTCTGGTCAAGTACTGTGATGTCTCCTAATTTTCTCTTAGCTGTTAGTTGCTATTTTTCATTTATATTAAATTTAAATTTTAGGAGTCTTTCTAATGCTTCTTGAATATAGTAGATGTTATTTCACTTTTAGATAAGACACATTTTATAATTATTTTTCAAGTCCATACTATGCTACAATGTCTAATGATAAATTTGGCTGGTTGAAATTTTAATTATGGTGAATATAAAAGGTATTTTGTAAGGCTACAGACCTACTCATATGTAATATACATATATATACAAAGTCTAGTTAGATTTTATCTTATATAGTATTTTATTTACTTAACTGACTGCATCTTCATTATCTTTTTGTATATGAAATGTTACTGAGGCAAATTTTCACTGCATGATCCAAACTGTCTTCATATTCTCTATGTAGCCAAGACTTGTTTCAAACTCAAATATTTTTACATGAAAATTATATACATATTCTATCTAAACAATCTATATTTCACTTTTCAGCATGGGCATTATATGTACATGCTATACATGCTACAAAATAACAAAATGTTCATCATGTGCAACCTCTTTGGAAATCAGTGCGGTCGTTTCTCTGGAAATTGGGAATCAACTTACCTCAGGATCCAGCAATACCACTCTTGGGAATATACCCAAGAGGAGCCCAATCATACTACAAAAGCATTTGTGCAACTATGTTCATAGCAGCATTATTTGTAATATCCAGAACCTGGAAACAACCTATATATTTTCTCAAATTTCATCTCCTAACCTTTGTGGGTTTTTTATTTAAATATTGGACATACATATATCAGTTCATTTATGTTTACAGAAATCAGTGTACTCAGTTTTTTTATTTTCATCTATTTTGCATGCATATTACTGTTAAGCAATGAGAAATATCATATCAACAGGTTTAAAATACAAAAGTTCCAAAAGCATTTGAATCTCATTAGTATTGAATTTGTAACAGTTCTGATTCTTGAAGATAACATATTTCCAAGTGGGTTCCATATCACTTCATTAATTAATATGTTAGGAAGTCTTAAGGATTGAAATGTGTTTTAGCTGCATGGTTCACTGGCTTTGACACTATTGAAAACTACCAAGCTCCAAACCGTACCTACATAATTCTAAGTAGTGACAAACTGATATACAAATACTGCAAGACTGCTTTACTACTAACAAAAGTTGTGTTTGTCTACACACACTTTTACTCACATAAAAGCAAACACATGCTCATTCTACTCATCAATAACACTCATAAATTCAATCATGCTTTATATATATTGTTAACAAAGAAAAGTATAAAGATGAATAAAATGATACAATTTGAAATCACCAAAGGATATGGAGTCAGCTCAATAATGAAATATTTAAATTAATCATGTAATAGTAATATATTGCAATATTGTATAATAATTCAAATTAAATATTAATGGCACTTAAGAAAATTGAGGAAAAACAGTCAAACTTAAAAGATTATTAACTATATGCCACAGATACAAATTCAAAAAATGATTATAAGAATTATTCTAAAGATTAAGTTAAGAGGTGAAATTGAAAGAGGTAATATCTATAGTTTGATCTGTATGCAAACAACAACAGTTGTCTGTATGGAAATACAACAAGTAACAAAATTTAATTTACTATAATGTCTCCTTATGGATTATTCTGCAGGTGACTGTAGTGATATTTCATTTGTATTTTAATAAAGATTGTCTGAAGATGAAAGAGTGAAACAGCTGCCTTGGTCAACCTTACAGACCAGGTAGAGGTGACACAACCTTTAATCTCAGTAGCCACACTAGTTTGCCATGGAAACCCAGTGGCAGTGGTACATACCTTTAATCCCAACACCAGAGAGCAATACAAGGCAGGAGGGGACAACTCTCAGGCCATCTCATTCTGATGATTTCTGGAGGCAGGATCGTGATTTTGGACTGAGGTAGAGGTAAGAGCCAGTGACTGGCTGCTTTGCTTTTCTGATCTTCATGTTTAACCCCAATATCTGTCTCTGGATTTTTATTAATTATGCCACAGGTGATTAAATCATTCTCTTTAAAATACTTTTGTCTTTTTAGTAGGATCTAGGAAAGAATTAATCTTCCTGTTTGTTTGGATAGCTGGCAAAAATCCCTTTCATAAGTTGTAGGACTAAGGTCCTCAATTATTTTTTTTTCCCCTGATTGTCAAGTGAATCCCACCGCAACTCCTAGATAAACTTGTGTTCTTGTTTTGTGATACTCCTGCCATCTTTATTCAGTGCTTGTGATATCTCATGCTTCAATGTCTTCTGGTACTTCTGTCAATGTCCCAACTGTCTCTGATCTATCATCCTGTCTTTCTTTTAGATTTTTATGAGCAGGAGATTCTATTAATCTCAAGTACACTGTCAATGATAATCTCTTTTAAACTCCATATTTTAATTCCATCTCCAATTCCCTTTCATCATGTAAAGTAAAGGAGTTTATGGATTTCAATAACCAGGCTATGCTATATTTAGGGGTATCATTATTCTGTCTATTGTTACATTACACTTTACATTAAAATGTTTCTGGGAAATATTTTAAAAGCAAATCCATCCAGAGTAATTCAAAAGAAGATACTTTTCTGTAGAGCTTTTCCTAGCATCATATGTTTTCCTTCTTACTCACCTGAAAAAATAAACTACCAAAACCTGTTCACAACTTCCATTAAAAATATCCCAGGAGCTGGCCCGTGGTAGTTCATGCCTTTATTGCCAGCACCAAGGAGAGGTAAAGGCAGGTGCATCTCTGTGAGTTCAAAGTCAGTCTGGTCTACAGAGTGAGTTCCAAGACAGCCAGGAAGGTTACACAGAGAAACCATGTTCGAAAAAAAAAGGAAAAAAAAAAAGAAGAAGAAAAGAAAGTATCCCGAGTTCTCCAAGAAAATACTGAATGTAATTTAAGAAAACTGTTTTCTTTCAAAGGAAGTAAAATTTCAAATTAACATTGAAAGGATTTAAGACATTCTCCAATAATGAAATTTATATAATTCAATTACTTAAACTAGCCCAGTGTTTCTAAATATGTCTGAACAAGAAAGTTAAAGAAACTAGTGTCTTGTAAAAGCTATTAACACCATTCATTAATGATTTTTCTTGGTGTAAATATTAAAAGTAGCATATCACACATTGTTTCCTATCATATTCCTCTGTTACTGCCTTATTTTCTTCTGCTTTACTGAAAAATATTTTTGGGGGTGGAAACAGTTAAACGCAGCTGGGGGCTCAACAAATAAACATGATGACTGTTTTGTATAGGATCCAGTTTCAATTCTCAGCATTCAAATGATGGTTCAAACCATCTGTAATTCTGATTCTAGGGATCTGATGCCCCTTTAGGGCCTCCACAAACATCAAGCACACATGTGATTGTAGTTTGAATCTGCTAATTCATTCCCTGGCTACTCAGGCCCAAAATGACCACACAGAAACTATATTAATTGCAATACTGTTTGACCAATAGCTTAAGTGTATTTCTGGCTAACTCTTATATCTTAAATTAACCCATTTCTATTAAATAATATTTTACCATGAGGCTCATGGTTTACTGGCAAGGTTCCAGTGTGTCTATCACCTGCTGTGGGTACACAGCCTCCCAATGATTCTGCCTTCTTTCTCCCAGCATTCAGTTTAGGTTTCCTACCTACCTCTACTCTGTCCTATCAAAGGCCAAATTAGCTTCTTTGTTCATTAACCAGTAAAAGCATCACATAAACAGAAGGACTTCCCACATCATGTGATACACAGACATATATGTAGGCAAAATACCTATGCATATAAATATTTAAAAATACTGTTAGCATTTTCATTAGGGTTTTATAGATGTAGAGAAGACATAAGAGTGAATCCGCATAGATGTAATATATAATAGGTATACAAAATTTAGAATATATGTTCATTTATTGAATTTTTTTGTTGGCTGACATTCCTTCCTTCCTTTCTTTCTTCCTTTTTCTTTCTTTCTTTCCTTCCTTCCTTCCTTCATTCTCTCTTTCTCTCTCTTTTCTTTCTTTTTAAAAAATATCTTTTTTTTTCATTTTAAAAATCAATCCCAGTTCCCACTCCCATCCCTCTTCCCACTCCCTCCACTTCCCCTCCCTTACCAACCTCCATCCACTACTCAGACAGGGTAAAAGTTTCCTGTGTAATATAGTCTAAGTTGTGTCAAAATGACATTTAAAATCAACCTCCAGATTCAAGCTTTTGAGAAACTTGAAATACAAACGTACCACTTTAAAAACCACAACTCTCACCTACTTCCAGTCTTATACTAATTTCATAATGTAAAACACAATTCAACTTTAAAAGGTTCAACTTTCCCCCGGAGATAAGCATTAATCACCACCCACAATACAACAGTGTAATAATAAATGGCTTTCCAGGTTTTCTCCAGGTCTTTGCACTGGACTGGGACTCATGGTTGGTATCTTGTGGCAGATTTGACATTCAGTTCCAGTTATAGCAAGATCACCTTTCATAAGCAGAAATACATGTTATTGAGCCATACATATGCATCCTCCATCTTTGCCATCATGGTCACTTTTTTTTTTATTGGCATATTAGACAGTGACAGGAGTGGCTGAGGAAAGAGACTATTTGCTGAATGGATCATGCTATTGACTTGGTTACTGGGTTACTGAACTCCTCTCCTGAAATTACCTTTTGGTTAACAGTTACATGAGACACAAATATCTCAAGAATCCTCATATCCTTTGCCTATTTGGATAGATCTATCCACATGCTTTCCAAATGTCTATCTGGCTATAAGATATAAATTAGTGTATAACCACAAATCTGGTCACTTAACCATACAAGCAAAAAGAAAAAAAAAAGAAAAAGAAAAAGAAAAAGCTCATATGTGCACATGAGCACTGCCAAAGGTCGCAGAAAAAAGTCCTTAATATATTTCTTTAATGCTAGCCAGTACCTAGAGAATGTTCAGAAACATGTGCAAATCAGGCTTTATTCAACACTTCCTCAATCATCCATTCATATGGAACACTCCTTGAGAACATAAATGGATTCTTAGAGACAGAGGTTTTGTAAAAGAAATAATACCCTACTAACCATAGGTACTCGGGTAAAATTTTTTGTAAACTTACCTACTGGGGAACAATCATGTATATACCACTTCAATTTTATGATGATTTGCTCCTATTTACGTGCAATTTTATGGGATGGTACTTTAGATAACACCCACTAATGATGGGTGGCTAAGGTCTCATGGTACCTGAGTAGCCCATCATCAAACAGTCAGTCCACTAAAGTGCAATAGTATGAGAGCTGTGTTTGTGGGAAAAGTGTTTTTGTATACGGTAAAGATGTGTCTCTGTCAAGGCACCTTCTGGCTGGTTTAATAAAAAGCTGAATAGCCAATAGTTAGGCAGGAGAGGATAAGGAGGATAAGGAGGAGATAGAAACTCTGGGAAGAAGAAAGGCTAGATTCATCAGCCAGATACAGAGGAAATGGAACGGATGGTACTGCGCAGTAGTAAGGAGCTATGTGGCAGAATGTATATTACTATTGATGGGCTAATTTAAGTTTTAAGAGAGAGTTGGGAACAAACCTCAGCTGAGGCCAAAATTTCATACATAATAAGAAATCTCCATGTCATTATTTGGGAGCTAGTTTTAAAAAGACTCGCTGGAGAGTTCTCTATCAAAGGGAGACTAGTTATCTATAGAAGGTAGGGCCTGGCTCAAAAGTCCAAAGGAGCTATATTATTATTAATATATGGAGGCCTGCCACAGATTTGAAGCAATGTCCCCACATGCCACTGACACTTGGAATCCCATGAAGCCTGCTGAATCCTTTGTCTCAAATGGCAGGAAGACTGGATAGCAGCCTGAAATGATTAAAGAGCCTTATTCTGTTCCAGGCCCTTCTGTTGGGGACCAATCCCCCACACACAAAAAAAAAATTCTTACCAGCATAAAGGCATGGGGAAGATAAAGACGCAATTCACACAACAATATCAGGAGGGACTTTCAAGGATTATTCAGATCCCTAAATCACCCCCGTTTATTTTTCCAACAGCTTTTATATCAGTGTAAACTGGGAAAGCAGGTAACAAAAAGCTTCATTAACATTCTGTTGCCTAAGTAGCAGGAATGACTCCAGTCACATTTTATTTCTGTTCACTTGGTCACATAGGCAGAAAACACCTCTTTCCCAAGTGGCCTCATAGTTACAATGGAAGGAGCAGAATCACATTAGCATATCCTGGCACCTCAGGATGGCAAGGAGTTTGCTGTACTTCAAAAGAGCCAGTCGATCCCCTCCTGGTGGAAGGTGCAAATTGTGCCAGTAAGTCACACAGATTCTCTGACCCCAGACAATGTGGGATATGGGCCTGCATTTGTTGGCCCTACACCCCTCTTAAAACCATCACTATTCTGAATCACTTGGTGTATGGGCCAGATCCAAAGTGAGGAATATGCTGCCTCCAAAATCCAAGGAGGCCTAGTGAACAGTGAGACTATTTCCTTGTGGTGGTATGGACCAGGTACAGACCTTATTTCCGCTTTGAACGGAATATTTCTCCATGTCTCACACCACTGGACACCTAGAAAATGTCAATGTGCTAGAAGGTAACTTAACTTTGGTTGAGTTTATTTTCTATACTCTGATTCAGACATGTTTTATCAATGCGTCAAGAGTATCTGCTGCCTCGTGCCCATCTGGCATACCCAGCATAGCATCATTAATGTAGTGGACTAGTGTGGTACTTGTGGAAGATGTAGATAGTCAAGATCTCTTGAAAATCATTTTTGACACAAAGGTGAGGAATTTATATATCTCTGAGGTTAAAATGTGAAGTTGCACATCTCACCTTGTCAGCTAAAGCAGATGTCGTCCTATGGTATCTATAAATATGTTTTGAAGGGGACGAATGTTGTGAGATAAATAGCTGCATATGATGTATCAGGATATGTGTTAATCTTTTCCAGTATGGCAACCACATCTGAGACACAGCTGCATTTGGAGTCGGTACTTGATTAAATTTGTGACAATCAGCTGAGCTATCGCTATCCATGATCTGTCCCTTCTCCTTAAGTCAAATAGGAGAACGAAACAGAGAAGTGGAAAGAGACATCAATTTAATTGCCCTTGATATATCTCATAATAATAATAATGATAATAATAATAATAATACAGATCTGCATGTTCTGTCCCTTCTGCATAAGCCAAATAGGAGGGCTAAACAGTTGTAGTGATAACCATCACTACTACACTACATCTTCCACGTCTTTGGCTGTGGCACTAATAGTCTATAATCCTTCCAGGGCTATGATATTATTTGGGGCTCACTATTTTTCCTAGATGAGTCAATTTTGATTGCTCCCATTTGGTCTTCCTAGCCATAATAATCTTCACTTCACCTGTCAGGATATCAATCTGAAGATTCTTTAAATTCTAGGGTCTTCTGATTTCAGGATGAATTTGGGACACACAGGACCCACTATGTATCAGACTAGCCAAGGCGCCACTGATCACTTGACCTCAGAAGCCCTAGTTTAATTGGAAGGAAACAATGCTTTTGGAGGTCTCTCATGGAAACAGTGTCAATTTAGAATTAATGTCAAAGAGGCCCCAGAAATTCTGATTATCTCCTTTTCCCAAATGCAAGTTATCACAGACAAAGAACTTAGGTCTTTTTGAAAAAGGAAAAAAGATAGGTTAATAGTAAAATTACTGTAACATGTACTTCCTAACAGGGACTTGGCCTTTCCTTCCAGGGTGGTCTAAACCTGAAACCTGAATCAAGTCTCAAAATTGGTTGATGGGCCATGATTCTCTGTTGTTCTGGTCAAATATAGCTTTCTTTCATTTATTGCAAAGTTTTTTGGCTTATGAAGATCAAAGAGAAACTTAGTAGTTTTCTTATCTATTTCTATTTCATTCAGGGAATACCGTGCTTAACTACCAGGTACCAGAGGCAGGCTATTACAGATGTTACTTCCCCGTACTTCACTCTAAGATAACTGTATCTTCTCACATTCAGTGATTCACTACTGCCGTTTGTCCCCCACTATTCAGAAATTTATTACAACCTAAATTCATTAGATTCAGTTTATCCAGCTCTGCAGTCAATGTCCCAAACTAGGTCTGGAACAAAGCAAATAAAAGAAAAGAAAAGAAACAAAAGTAAGCTCTTTGGATGTTCTGGCGCTCTGTCCTCCATTTATTCCCTCAGTAAAGAGCATTTCTTCTTCACCCTTGCATTGGGATGGATAAGTTTTAAACAGAGTTCACTCCAGCATTTCAAACTCCCTGAACAATAAAATCCCTTCATCAAATCTAAGTCAAGGAATTGCATCCTCTTCACCTTCTTCTCAAAAGCCCTTCTTTTTACAAAGACTTCAGCTAACCAAATAAACTCTAGACATGCTTTTTATTTTAACTCTGTGAGCTTCAAAATTAAAACTACAATCTTTGTTTAATATTCCTATAACAAAAAAATACAGCCTGGTGTATTTTTATGTTTCCTCAACATTATCCCACATCCTTAAAATAAATTTCTCACACCTTCCCCAGAATTCCACTTGAATTAATTTGAAAAGAACTTAAATTCTTCAGGGGTATATCTCACCTCTCCTGAACCACATTTTTACCTTCTCTTTTGGAGTTTGCTTAGCATTGAGGTCAGTTACAGGTCTAGAAACAATGTGAGAACCCTGAAGGAAATCAACATTGTATTGCCTGGTACCTTCTTGAGGCAGAGGAAGACAATACTGCAAGATATGAATATGGGACTTCATTCTTTTTTAAGGGTGGGGACACTAATTTTTCATAGGTACTGCTCTCAGAATCTAAGAGCTCAATGCCCTGGACCTCATTTGTATACCCCCCACATATCTGCATTGTAAGTTATCAGATTCCATTGTTTTGCAACCAATGACTTAACTTTAACTGCTGATGCCCTTCAAGGTTGGGAATTAAACTTGCTTTGCAAGGCATAATCACTTAATGAAGGCTTACTTAGGTATAATTTTTCTTTCTACAACTTGAGCTCTGTGGCTGCTAGGCAAAAGATTCTCTTCAGGGCATATTTAGAAACCTTTAAATTATTTACATGCATCTGGAGCTACTCAGTTTTATCACTGAACTCATTCTCTCTTGCTGCATTGTCCAAAGATGCTAAAAGGAGCTATCCAGCATTATTATTTTCCTATACATGCTAAAAGTATTATATAGCGATTGTCAAATTATGTTCTCACTAGAAGGGAATCAGGAATACCAAATGCATTTATCTTGATAAAATTTTTAATATTTTACTCTGTAGATTTTTCAGTGCTCTCCTACAATAGAAGATTCTTCATTAACTATAGGCTTCATCATGAAGGAGACCTAGCTGGCGATCTCAACAAGCCCATCATGTGTGTGTGTGTGTGTGTGTCTGTGTGTGTGTGGTGGTGTGTGTGGTGTGTGTGTGTGTGTTAGAAAAAGAATATATATCAGATGATAATACAGAAAGATTTACACTATTAACTGAAACATAAACAGCATTAAGAAATAATATTGAAATGCCATACCCTGCATAGTTTATGGTGTATCATTTCTGAAATGAGACTCCACTCTTAAGAAAGGCAGAAAAATTGGAATAACTGAATAAAAATATTATCAAATGGACTGAGAGACATAAGATGAGACAGAGCTAAATGAAGAGATGGATGAATGGCAGGCACACAATAATTACTCCCATATGTAAGTAAGCAAACAACATAAAACACATAATAAAAAAATAAGAATAGAATTAAAAATGCAACAAAAGTCATATATCAGTACAAATAAAGAGTCTAATTTAGCAGTATTATTTTACCTGCCCAGTTGTCAGAGATTTAAAATACTGCTACTGTCAACAAGGAAGTAATGAAAACTACATATAGTGTTGAGAAGAATGTTGTTTGCTGAACTAGCATTCCTGACAAAAAGATTAACACAATCTATTAATGTCAAGTCATCATTCCCCAAAGCCTTCTGATAGTTTATTAGAAAACATCACTGCGATGGACAATAAGAATAGTCACTGATTTTTTTTTAATCAAGTCTGAGACATCAGTTCTTTGAATAGCATTGTATATTTTCTGAATAAGATTTTCTTTCTTAGCTAAACTTCTTTTTAAATTCCCTACAAACACACCTACAGATGTGTCTCTTAGGTGAATCAACATTCAGCCAAATTGAAAACAGAAGTTAAAATTCAGAATTATTTAGTAATATAGCAGGCAATACCGTTCATGTACATATATTCCATGATATATATATATATATATAATAAAAAGTGTATTTTTAAAAGGATTTATTGAATCAATTTACATATTACAGTGGACATGGTCCAACATGAGGTTGTATCTGAGAAATGAGAACCAAGGACACAGTAATTGCTCAGTCTATGAGGGCGGGAGTCTCAACATTCGTAGCCTAGCATAATGGTCCAGAGGGTTCCTGGAGAGCCACTGGTCTGCACTCTATGTTGGAAGTTCAGGAAGTCTGTTTCTAATAATAGGGAAGACAGTAGAAGCAACAGAAAACAAGGTAAATTAAATTAACTCAGCAGCAAGAGGGGAGGCCAAGTTGGCAAAACGGCAAATAATTGTCATTCTTTGTACCTTTTGTTAAACTCTGGACAGAGTTGTGCCTTCTAGTTTTGATTAAGGCATTCAATCTTATTTCCCACAGATTTGGTCACAAATCAATTTGATAACCTGATATGGTTTTTTAAAAGATCCAGAATTCAGGCTACCTGCTCAGATGACTTTATTTTTTTTCTTTTTTCTTTATTTATTTTATTGAATTTTATTGAGCTCTACATTTTTCTCACTGCCCCCCTACCTGCCTCTCCCTTCCCCTGCTTCAACCCTCACCCAAGGTCCCCATGCTCCCAATTTACTCAGGAGATCTTGTCTTTTTCTACTTCCCATTTAGAGACACAGAAAGACAATTATCACATGTACTTACTCATAAGTGGTTTTTAAACATAAAGCAAAGAAAGCCAGCCTACAAATCACAACCCCAAAGAACTTAGACAACAATGAGGACACTAAGAGAGACTTACACAGAAACTTTGTTTTATGGTGAGTAGACATTTAAAAGCAATCATCAAAGAAACTTTATCTCATTTGCTGTTACTTAATCAGATAGATTGACACTTTTCACAGATGAGAAAAACAAGGTGAATGAAATTTCCCAAGCTAGTAATTGGTAGAGAACAGCAAGTCTTGTTATAGATATTCTATCTTAAAACCAAATTTGGCTTTGTTACTTAAACTATTTCCTACAGTTTTTCTTGGCTGCTCACTGTCATTTCAGATATGCCCAGTGTATTAAAGAGGAGTCAATCCCAAAAATCTCTGGCTTCTAACTATCTAATAGGTTATTCCTTGTTTCTCCTTAAAAATAGTGTATTGCTGACCAATTTCTAAAACTAAGCTTCTTGTATATGTTCGCTTTCTTTTCTCTATCATGGGAAAACTACTATTCATTTTAAAATATCCCTTCTGATAGCTCTACCCAATGGGATATTTCTAGCTCTTTTTGAGACAATGGACTCCTTCTTGCATCTAGAATTAATTGTAATGGATGGTGCGGTGTAGTGTGGTGTGGTGTGGTGTGTGTGTGTGTGTGTGTGTGTGTGTGAATTTCAGTTGCTCATAGAGAATTACGGTGTGGTTGAAAATCTTAATCCATCCTATCTGTCAACTCTTTATTGCATTACTTAGCATGGACAACTAAACTTGATGTTACTTTTAGTTAAAGTGATAAAGACTTCCACTCTTTCATATAGCATTCAGCCAATTTAATAATAGTTTATTGAGATGATCATAATTGTGTTTACTTTGCAGTTCTTTGTAGTACACTTTTTAGAGTTATGGAGCATCCTGAGTGTGAGGAGAGAAACAATGGGTAAACTGTGCCTTTATCTGCAGATCCCAGAAGTAAGTGTCTAAATAAATTTGGTGACTAGAATGGAGATAAGGTTTATGTATTAAGTAAGTGAATCTGGCAAGAAAAATAGGTTCCTAAACTGAAGATTTTTTCTTAATAAAAAACAAACAAATAAACAAGCCTTAATAAAATAATTAGTATTTAAGGTTCATCCTTGTTTCTGTAAGGATATTAGAGTGTTTATGACACAGTGCTTTAGTACTGTTTACTATATAATATGCCTACTCTTATTAACAACAAAATGATAAAGTTGAACAACAAAACACTAAGAATATCATTTGACTCGTCTCTGATTCATAGTCACTTCTATTGCTAAGATGAAGGACCTGAGGCTTTTGGATAAGGGGATTTGAGATGATCTCTTTAGGTGAAATAAATGCATTGTTTTACAACACTAGTGAGGTGCCAGTCAGAGTGGGAAAGCAAAGTCACACAATGAGCTTGGAATATAAACAAGCAAGTAACCCCATTCTCAAATTCTCCTTCATGGGTGTGTATACAGTGACTCAAGGGATTCCCCTGTCTCTACCTGCCTATGATCCTACTACATTCCAACAGCTTTGCCTTGGTTCATAAGCCTTTAATGAATAGACGTTAGCAAGACAATTCTCGGATCAATAGCATTATTTTCCTGTTCCCCAAAGGTTTACCTCCATCTCATATTTCATGATTCATTTGGTTCTTCCTCGAGAGTCTCCAAAACCTTATCTCTCTCAGCACAACACAAAAGTTGAAGCACAAAGTTTCCTCCAAGTATCAAAGCAAACTCATCTCTGAGCTGTTAGAACCATCAAATGTTATGTATTTCTGATGTGCAATGTGGAAAGAAGTGTAGCTTCAACATTCCACTCTCAAAAGAAAAGTGAAATTAGAAGCCAACCGTGAAATAAGAGATAAAGCTAACTGTAACCAGAGGTGCACTATGGTAGAAAGTGGGCATTCAAATTATTTGACATACTGTCTTTATAACCTTTTAAGTAAATTTACGTGGTTCATCTCTTCAGCTGGATATATTGTCTGGAGCTTTTCTGCATGAGCATTGCATGTTCTTGGCACCCCTCCTTTCTTGGGGCTCCATTGGAGCTTTACTTGAATCTAATAATCCCTCACATCATGTTGTTGGGAACATCTATAGATATTACAATCATGTAACTGTTAGAGGAGGGCCGCTTGTTTGTCCCGGCTGTTTAGCCCCGAAATAATCAAACAGAAACTATATTAATTAAATCACTGCTTGGCCCATTAGCTCTAGCTTCTTATTGGCTAACTCTTACATATTAATTTAACCCATTTCTATTAATCTGTGTATCACCTCGTGGCTGTGGCTTATCAACTAAAGTTCTCATCTCTGGTGGGGCTACATGGCTTCTCTCTGACTCCACCTCCTTTCTCCCAGAATTCTGTTTAGTTTTCCCCACCTAGTTCTGTTCTACCCTCTCAGGCCATACCAGTTTATTTATTAACCAATAAAAGCAACACATAGACAGAGGACTTCCCACACCATGTAACATATTAATTTGCCATCTTAGTTTTCCTATGGAAACCTACGGGAAAGCACTGTGATCTCATAACTCATTCTGCATGCTTACAAAACAATACCATATTATTAATAATACATCTTAGACCAGTGTTCAGTATAGGTTAGCCATCTTTAACCATGGGGCTAGTTAGTCTTTCATCACTATTACAAAATATATAATAAAATATAAAGGATTTATTGTGGCTTACACTTTTAGTTATTATAGCCCAGCATAGTCTGTTTGTATCTCAGTTGTGTTTGTTGTTCAGTAATTACTAACTCAGAGGCTGCTTAGGTATTTGTGAACACGATAGAAATTTTATCAGTTCAGAGGCCACCAAAGCTGCTCAGAGACAGTGGCTTTTGGAATTTTGTTCTTAGAATTCAAAAAATTCATGAGCCAGGAAAGGTACATTTTAGGAAAGTTTTTACAGATTCATGTGTAGATGTCTGAGAGATAGATAGTTCATGGACACTAAAAGAGGTCTCTTGCAGGGGTGCTATAATCATTGAAGCTACAATCTGAGACTTTTTGAAAAGACTTGTGGAAGAAGCTGCAGTGAGGGGTCTGGAGGGTGATGAACTAGTTAATCAGTTGCTCCTACAGGAAACTGGCCACTACCTCCTATCCATTCCATTAATGCCCTGACCTATAGCTTCTAGGTTGGAAATAACAAAGAATACTTTGTGGCATTCCTGACTTCCAGCAAGGATATTCTCAGAACTGTTGTTTTGCCAACTTTGCCCTACTGACCAGTTTCTATTTCTTGTTCCTATCATCATCTTGATGTCAGGGCCTTATGATCAAGCTACCTTGAACTAACAAATGCCCTCAGTTGCTACTTCCTCCAGCTAGACTAAACTCTCTATTATTATCTCTCTACTTCCCAAAGTTCCATTAAAATTCAAAGTCATCAGATAAAATTCTAAACCTTTACGGTAGTAAGGATGGGATAGATTAAAATTGCAAATCCTTAAATGGGTTAAACTTTAATGAAGTGAAATAACTGATGATCTAGTCATCAATAGAAACACATCACAGATATGCTCAAAGGTGTGTTTTAGACACCTCCTTGTGTTCATCAATCAAATTCAGTTGACGATGAAGATTAAGTATCACACCATGACAAACATGGTTTATGTGTGCCTAACTAAAATCAAGCAGTCTTGGAAATTCAATATACCCATGAATTCCTCTCCTCTCCAAACTGATTCAACTCTAAACATTATTTTAAAAAAATTCCTTTGCCACCTTTCTAAGTCTGATGGATAGAACTGTCTTGTAGGCACTGGAAATACCCCAGCTATTTTTCCTCTAGACTTGTGAAGAGAAGCCTTCTATAGATCACTGTTAGCAATTGCCCTCTTCTAGATCTCTCTTTTATGTAAATTGTTGGAATATTTTTCCTCTGCTTTGCTGTTCTGATTCCCACTGTAAACTGTCTAAATATAGCTGGTACTACCCATTCCATAGACAGAACATTATACTGCTATGAAAGTTTCTCTCACAGAAAAAAAAGTTCATGGATTGTGTGTGTGTGTGTGTGTGTGTGTGTGTGCCTTATGATTTTTTTCTTTTTTCTTTTTCTCTTAGAAAGAGATTCTGCTATGTAACATTGATTGACTTGATACTCATTGGGCAGTCCAGGTTGCCCCTATGTCTTCATTCACTTTGGAGTGCTGGGATCATAGACATACATTACCATGCCTACTTCACTTCTCCAACCTTTTAGGTTAAGTATCTGACAAGGTCTCAGACACACTGTAGTTAAAATATTTGCTTTGATGACATAATGGTGGCCCTTGCTCTTCCAAACAATAGCTTCATTTCCATCTGAAAAAACTTTTACATTAAATATATATTTTCACACAGTAACCTCCTTTTACAGTATTGGAAGCTTTTTTAAACATGATGCTCGAAATTATTTTATCTGTTTCTCTAATAAAATTCAAAAGGCTTTTGGCAAAATAGTGAATGGTCTCACAACATAGTACAATTTTCTACTTTCTGCTACTATAATAAAGTACTTAACATATGTTGTCATAAATAAATGCTTTGACCTCACTAATTCCATTTCCTTCAGAAGATGTCTGATGACAGCAACAGAGATTGTATGGCTGAGTAAATAACTTATATTACAAGCCAGGAAACAAAAATGGAAAAGATGAGAGTCCTACAATCTCCATCAAAGGTAAAGACATTTGGACCCAAGTCAGCCTAACTAGGCTGGATTTGTAAGTTTCCACCCTTATGGACAGCCGTATGCTGGAAATCAGTCAAAAGAAAGTGGAGCTTTTCTCTGGGACATATCACTACATGGCAACTCATATTGCTCTTCTTGTCTGCTGGAATCATTCCAGTGAGTATCATTCATCTAATTATCTTCATGCTCTCTCATTGCTATGATGTCATCCCTTGGCCCTTTGGTTTACCCTACGATGTCCTCTGACTTTTGGGATATGCTTTCTTCACACTAGAGACCATTTTCCAAATTATTGTTTCAATAACCGAAAACAATTCATAACTCTGTTTCTCCTACATTGCAATGTTACCGCTTCAGAAGCAAATAAAACCAAGTATGAACCACGAAATATTTTGGGATGACAACAGCCAATACTTTGATCTAGGAAATCTTGGGTTGAAAAACTGTCTATTTATTGCTACCAAACTTAGCAATAATGAATGAGTTATTAAAATTTGTGTATAATGAGAACTTGTTTTACTTAACCAAACCCAATTAGTATAATTCAAGGAACTGTGTAGTTTTATAAATAACAATATTGTAATCCACCATGTTTAGTGCTCAAAGGAAACATTATGCTGATGCATAGTACTCTGGTGTGCCT
The DNA here is from genome assembly GCA_004026605.1 of Ondatra zibethicus. Classification (NCBI taxonomy): domain Eukaryota; kingdom Metazoa; phylum Chordata; class Mammalia; order Rodentia; family Cricetidae; genus Ondatra; species Ondatra zibethicus. The sequence continues at coordinate 27,220 of PVIU01008313.1, forward strand.
ATTGTCTGTAATTAAACTGTGAAAATTGGCACCTGTGTACAGATGCTAGCATACTGTATAAAACAATACAATTAGAGAACAGTTCTTGCCAGGGACTTTTCAGAGAAGGCTAAGAATATTAACATATGAATTGAATTCTGTAAAACTCACTATTTAGTTTATATGGAAAGTGTTTTAAATATGATTACTGTAAAAATGGCATATATAAACTAATCTTAAAGCCAAATTTCACTTTAAATATAGCAGTGCAAAGCTGGGCTTTGGATGACACTACATATGGTGTTTAGATCTATGCTTAAAATGCTCCTACAGTGTTCTTCAGCGAGAAAACACAATTTGTTAAAAAATAAAAAATGGAAAGCATGTCGGAGGTCCTTTTTTACATCAATAAATTTAAATTAAAGAGCTAGGTACATCTGTTTCACATAGAAATTTAGGGTGGTTCTTTCCTTTGCTGAAGCTGTTCAAAACAAGGATTGTTTAATAAAAATATTGTAATTGTAATTTTCAGTTGAATTTTTGCATGCAAATCAGGCGCTGTCGTAAAACTGATTTGAAAAAATTAAATCCTGTAACATGAGTAGCTTATTAGAATTTCATACTTTAGTCCAGGTATTTTAGTCTCAGGACTTTCACAAGTACAAATAAACCCACTTACCTAGTCTGTTGTACTTAAAAAGAAAGGCAGAAATTGGTTGCTTTATTAACTATTGGGTTTCACCATACTAATAAATGCTAAGTTTGATGGTTGTTCTCTAACAGTGTGAATCATGTTGGTTTTTCTGGAAGTGGTTTCAGGTAAAGAAAGTGTGTCTTGTGAAAGTCATGTATCTTTTTACTCCTGGGTAGTTGTACTGCATTTCTCTGCTAGTGAAATTAGTACCTGTATATGTAATCTCTTTAACTGCCTCTTACTCTGAATGAAAATAGTTGATATGCCATTCTCTCTACTTTTCTTTATATATCATTGTCAGTGTAACCCTGCTATAAATATACTCTGAGCCACAACAAGTTCAGTCTCTGAGGTAGACAACTGATATTGTGATCAAATGAGTCTGTTCTTATTTTATATTCAAGCCATCAGTGCCATCGAAAGGCATGCAAACTGTTAATGATCAATCGGAAACAAAATTTCAGTTCATCATGAATATATTCCTTGCACATACTAGTTTTCATTTGTTCATAGGTTGAACAATGAAATATGTGTTGTATGTATACTAAATTAATGTAAAAAATTTAAAATATCTACAGCTAGTCTAAAATATTAATCATTTCAAATGCTAAGACATAAATACTTTAATACATTAGTACATAAGACATATTTAACATAAATACTTTCCTGTTTCTTAGAGCTCTTCTTTGACACACATTTTTACCTTATCATTGAAGTTATTTTATTTTTATTGAAAATCAATATTTAGGATTAACAAAAACTTTCAATATTATGTTGTAAGCTCCCTGCCTATACTTTGTTTACTTTAATTCAAATTTTCCACACAGTTCAATACCATCTTCTTCATTTTTTGGTTCTTACTGACTGTTAGGGCAGTACTGAGTGACCATTGCAGGGGACCCTTTATATTTTCGCTGTCCCCTGTGAGGGCTTACTGAGTGATCACACATGGTGTCCTCTTTGTGTTGTGTCTGTTTCCTGTGACTCTTCACATTGTGAAGAGATCTGCTGGACAAATCACTTTGATGATGAGGACAGGGGAGAACTGACTGGCATATCAACTGCCCAGGCCTACAACCAGAGTTATGACTTGGAATACACCAACATCCACCCCATCTATGATCTTCTGGAGCATGTGAAAGGACATGACCCACAGATCCAAACTTGCAGGATTTCCACAACACAGAGGAACAAGAGGATATCCAAGAGGAGTTCTCGTGAGAGCCCACCATCAATAGTGTAGCAGAAACCAGAGTCCTCCAACCAGACCGATGGCTCTTAGCAGTGAACACTTCCAAGTAAAGATATAAGGACAAAAGGGTACTACATGACTCACTGTGTCACAATACAGTTCCCATGACATGGTTTTTTTAACATTCCCCATTCCTTTTTTTTTTTCTTAAAATTTATTTTATTTTGAGGAAAGTGCAGGATCAGAGTGCAGATGCAAAGTGAAAGGGAAGAGGAATTTAATGTGATCAAGGTACATGGTGTAAAAGGCACATAATAAATAAAAATAAAAAGTAAGAAAAAATGTGGCAGGGATACTGAAGTGTAGCCCTTCACAGATGATGTCTTCTGGAAGGGTTGTAGGCAAGGAAGGACTCGGTTTTTTTGAAGGGACTGGTCACTGGGAGTTTGACCATGCTCCCATGAATACATAGGCAACACAGTTTAGACTTCCCTTTTTTCTTTTCATTTCTTTTCTTTTCTTCTTTTCGGGAGGTCATGGGGTGGAGATGTGTGGCAGTGGATCTGTGAAGTTGGGGAAATGAATGTGAGCAGGATGTAGTATAGGAAACTCCCAAATAATCAATAAAAAGACTACATTTGGGGAAAAGCAATATACCTGAGAATGTAGGATAAAAGAAAATACAAATCCAGTCTTCAGTAGAGCAGTTTAGTCTTTGAGGATCTTAGTAGTTTGGGTGGAAGAGATGAGGTTATGAGTGGGAGGAAGAACAATTTCTTTATGCTTGCTTCGGTTTGTTGTTGCTGTTATTTTCATGAAGATGGTCAAAGAGGATCGATTTGCTGAAAGGAGTCTGATTATCATATAATCCTTAGCAAGTGCTCTCAGCAAGTCACCTTCGCAGTCACCGAAGCAAAAGCTTTTAAGTAATGTACATTCATATGTATCTATAGCAGGAATTGCTGGGGCTCTCCACACAACAAAATACAATAGCACCTAACTTAGTGGAACTGGACAGATGAAAGATTCATACAATTCTATAAAGCCTCAAATATTCTGTGTTTAAACCCAATGATCATGAAAATGTTTCGTAGAGACATTTCAGCTGACACTCCTAGAATGAATGGGATTGTGGTGGGTAAAATTTTACAAAAGGTATTCTAGATGGAGGCCTGCGGAAACACATGATTGGGAGTACTAACAATGATGTGAATTAAATTAAATGTATAGAGCATGATATGATTTATACAAAACCCCAGGGGCATGTTTTCAAGAGTTTTGAATATCAAGTTATGTCTAGATTTACTCTGCAATAATCTGGGTGATGCAGAAGATTTAGAAGCAGTAGACTGACAAAAATATATTAGGAAATAGATGGTATGCCATACTTCACTATAGTGGAGACTATAATTTTTTAATACCAATATTATATTGGAATTATATTCCAACCTCTTGCCTTTTTCATTAAAAGCTATGGGCAGCACATTAGGACAATGGTTCTTTGTAGGTTTATAACTATGTATTAGATAATTTTTAAAAGGAGTATCTACTGAATTCTAGCACATTATTTTAACCACTTTAGCATTCTATACAATTTCCACTTCAAAAAAATGTTGCCAAAAAATGATTCTTTCTTTCTGAGAAAACTCTTGTCTACTGCTAGCAACCTGAAAAACATTCCTATAAATGTTAAGATAAAATTTATTTTCACCTGTATCAATCCAAACAAAAGTTAAATATAACAGATATTTGCAGTGTAAAGACATTCTACTTCTAAGGATATAATCAACAACCTTTTTTAATTTTTTGAATGTGTATGTCAGTATAGATGCTTTCATAGAATACAGTGACCTGGGAAATAAAAGTTAGAAATTGCTTTCCATTAGTAATAGCACAGACATAAACCTTCTCCTTTGTCCCATATTTTGCCAATCTCTCTACATATGTCTAAATATTTCATTCTGTTCTTAAGAGAATTTCTCTTCAGATAAAGTATCAAATGGAGATATTAATATTGGACCTTCCTTTTAATATAAGTGAAACTCAAACATATGTGATATTTCAGAAGAGGAATGTGGTAATTGGTCATGAATGTACTCTAAATCTCATATTTTTCTCATAAATTACTAAAAGTAATCTCCTGTAAACATATTATCAAAATTTAGATACTGACTATGCAATTTAATTCTGTATATCAGACACACAATTCTTTCACAGGGACATTACTAGAAGAAGGATTCCATAGGAAGTGTGTGACCCTTGAATACATTGTTTCTAATTCATTTTGTGAACAAAATCTGAATAACTAACATGATAAGGCAGTAAACTTTTCTAGCTCTGCTAATGGATATTGTAAGTATTCTAAAAATCCTCCCAAATTTTTTAATGAACTTTAGGAGGTGACTAGAGATGGAGCCTGGACATTATGCATGCAGTGCATATACTCTACCACCAAGCTACACCCTTAAACCCTTTCTCGTAACTGATAATGATCAAGTGCAATGAGCTCTCACTCACTGCATTCAAAGTTCTATATAAGGACCCCCTGTGAACTCTTTACTTTCATAATTTATCGAGTAGATTTTCCTATTATCCTTAAATTAATAAATCAAAGAGGAAAGATTTTAGAATATCAAGTGCCCCATATCTTTGTGTAAATACAGCTCAATTAATGGGGCTTATAATATACTATATGAAATAATTCAATTATATTGGTTTTTTGGAAACAGAATCATGACAGGTGACATTGATTTTATTTTCAAAGAGGTAAAAAAAATATGTAAAGTAGAAATAGAACCATGTAACTACTGTCTTTATTGGTCTGCTCTGGAAATATATGTAATATTTATTTGATGCCCAAATTACCACTATTTGGTAGCATTATTCTTTTTATTTCAAATAATTCTGCATGTTTAGTGAAGTGATGTCGTTTTTAATAATTTATTATTGTATTCAAAATGTTAAACATACTCTAAATATAGTGAAAAAAACACACAACACTTACAAATTTTCCTTGTTTAATCTCAACTTTTTAAGAGTACAGCTGGTTAGAAACAAATGTTGTGTAATTTCTCAAATTTTCCAGTAGAGATCTCTTAACCTGTGTCTAGGAAGGCAAGGAAATAGAATTTGCACATCTTCGGAATATCAGTTATTGCATCAAGAAGACAGCAACAGAAATGGAATGTGGAGCTTGAGAATTTGTCCCCAGGAGAAGGGATAATATGTAGCTTCGTTTGTTTTAAGCATAGTCTTACTACTTAGCCCTGGTTGAATTGAAACTTGTATTCCAACTCTCTCTAAAACTCCAAAGTGTAAAATTAAATGAAGATTACATGCTTCTTATTTCAAACAGGAAGAAACAGAGCACATTTACAGTGCAGCTACTCTCCATACCTGTTATTGTCCTTTATTGTAGTCTTATACTGACATCTCCAAAATGCTCTGGTCTCCTTTGCAAAACCATGTTAGACCCTCACCAATAGTCATTCCTGGGTTGTCTTCAGAGACTCTGGTCCTGCCACATGGTATTAAGCCTCAACTTTTCGCCATGACCCCTTCAGTTTTGCAGCTTTTACTATAACTGAGGTTGCAGCTTTACCAATGGCTTCTTCTAGTTTTTCACAGTGCCAACCCTCAGCTGCACACCCTGACCTTCAAAAACAGGTCCAACTGAGAAACTTTTAAAATCTACCAAGTTTTCCTACCAGCAAAGTAAAGCCTCATTTGGTGTAGGAGGTTCTACTTTCTATGTTTTGCTTTCATTGGTTAATAAAGGAACTGATTTGGGCCTATAACAGAGCTATAGGTGAACAGAGCTAGGAGGGGAAAACTAAATGGAATGCTGGGATGAAAAAGGCAGAGTCTGAGAGAGACACCATAGAGCCACCAGAGTCAGACATGCCAAATCTTTGCAGGTAAGCCATTGCCACATGGTGATATACAGATTTATAGAAATAGGTTAAATTAATATAAGTGTTATCAAATAAGAAGCTAGAGCTAATGGGCCAAGGAGTGTTTTAATCGACACAGTTTCTGTGTGATTATTTTGGTTCTAGGCAGCAGGTACAAACAAGTGGCCCCTTGCAACAATTGGCACCAATCTGGGTAACTACATCCATGTAAAATCTGAGAGGGCTACGCCCGTATTCCCAAATATTGTTTATAATTGTTTATATTTAAAGGAGGATATGCTATAGAGATGAATAATTTGCATTGGTGTGGATCTTGGTTTGTTGATACAAATTTAATGTCAATTTTGTTATATGTATATGCATTTCTGATCTTGATTAAGGAAATGTGTTTGTGTAGCTCATTTAAAAATGTAATGTATAATTAAGAAATATATGTTAATAGATACTCATCTATAATAATCAAGCTTATAGTCATGTTTGTTATATTTTCTAGATGTATAGAGCTATATTTCTGTTAGATAGATATTTTTCAAATCTTCCAGAGACCTTCAGAATTTGAAGATGACATTTGACATGTTTAGGAAGTTAAGACTTTTTATGACAGTGAGACACGTCTGCTCCTGGCAGCACCAGCTACTTCAAGAGGAAGATGGGTATCAAAGAGGCTCCTTATGGAGTTGGTTAGCCATTTGGGCAAGATACTGCTCTTGCCTGGACTGCTTAACTGGGCATGCATGACTCATAGAGAAATGACTGCTAAACTTGCCTAAAGGTGAAATGATCCTTCAGGGATCCTGCTTCATAAAAGAGTCTGCTAAACATTCAGCAAGACACACAAAAAAAATGTGATGGACAAACAGCAAGTATAAATAGAACTGCCTTTGAAATTTCCTGCTTCATAAAAATGTCTGCTGGATACTACGGGCCTGTAAACTAAAGAGGGATGCCCCAACAGTACAGAAAAACTTTGGGTGACTGTCCAGGCAGTAAGATGTCTCTGTCATTTCTAGAGTTTTAGAAGTTGCTTATAATGCACTTCCTGTTTACATAGGTAATATTATATCCTTCCAGAGTCTTTGATGGAGTTAAAGAATTTATAGTTATAGTTTTCCTTAGTTATGATAAAAGATAAAGTAGATATAAATATTGTAATTGTAGTTCTTGCTTGATACCTGTTTTGTTATATATAGTTTTGCTATGTTAAAGTTAAAGCCTTCCTTTTTGTTTAAACAGAAAAGGGGAAATGGTGTAGGAGGTCCTTCTGTCTATGTGTTGCTATCATCAGTTAATAAAAGAACTGCTTTGGGCCTATAGAGGAGCTCTAGGGGAACAGAGCTAGGAGGGAAAAACTAAATGGAATGCTGGGAGGAAGAAGGCAGGGTTAGAGAGAGACACCATGGAGCTGCCAGAGTCAGACATGCCAAATCTTTGCTGGTAAGCCACTGCCACGTGGCGATATACAGATCAATAATAAAAATGGGTTAAATTAATATGAGTTGGCCAATAAGAAGCTAGAACTAATGGGCCAAGGAATGTTTTAATTAGTACAGTTTCTGTGTGATTATTTTGGATCTGGGTGGCCAGGATGGACAAGCAGCCCCCTGCAACACTCATTCCCTTCTGGACCATAGCTTCTGTGTGCTGGCCATGACGAAATGTTACTGGAATAGTCACCTTCAGTGTATGTAGTTTCTTCTTAATAATCACTTCTTTCTGAGCTCCAAGTAACCAGCATCAATTTCACAATAAAGCAAAGGTTTCACTTTAGTTATTAGGTCTCATATTAATCATGGCTGATTAATTAAGACTATAGAGTCTTAATTCAAAAGTAATGACCAACCACAATAGAATCTGCAAGGGACTCTCAAACTCTCTCTGAAACATGACAAGCTAGGCCTCTATCATCTATACTATTTGCAGTGTTAATTTTCAAGTTTCTATTGCTGACAATCGTTTCTGTCATGCCTGTTCCCATAGCCATTCAGTCTTAAAGAAACACACAGAGTCTTATATTAATTATAAACTGTTTGACCTATTAGCTCAGGCTTATTATTAACTCACTCCTAAGACTTGAATTCGCTCATAATTCTGTAGTAAGAGGCATGGATGGGCCATGGTCCTGGGCACCAGGCTTCTGCTGTGTTCCCGGTACCCAGCTAGCTTATACCTGAAATAATTACACAGAAACTGTATTCATTTAATTACTGCCTGGCCCATTATATCTAGTCTCTTCTTGGCCAGCTCTCACATCTTAAACTAACCCATTTTTATTAATCTGTGTTTACCATGAGATCGTGGCTTATTAGGAAAGAATTAGCATGTCTGACTCTGGTGATTTCATGCTGGTGGCTCTCTCTACCTGCCTTCTCTCTCCCAGAATTCTCTTCTGTCTCTTCTACCTACCTGATTTCTGCCCTATCAAAAGTCCAAGGCAGTTTTCTTTATTCAACCAATGAAAGCAATACAAATACAGAACAACCTCCAACACCATTTCCCCTTTTTCTGTGTAAACAAAAAAGAAAGGCTTTTACTTTAACATAGTAAAATTACATATAGCAAAAGAGTTATTAAGCAAGACCTACATTATTTATATCTATTTTACCTTTTATCATAACAAAGGAAAACTATAACTACCTATCTATTCTTCAACTCCATCAAAGACACCAGAAGGATATAATATTACCTAAGTAAACAAGAAGTAAGCAACTTCCAAAACTCTAGAAAAATCAAAGACACCTCACTGCCTGTAGTCACCCAAAGTTCTTTTGTACCATTGGGGCATCCATCTTTAACCTACAGGCCCACAGTATTTAGCAGACACTTCCATGAAGCAGGAAATTTTAAAAGACAGTTCAGTCACTTTCTTTAGTATCCTGCAGAATGTCTCTTAGACTCTTTCATGAATCAGGAACCCTGAAGGATCATCTCACCTTTAGGCAAGTTCAGCAGTCCTCTCTCTGTGGGTTCTTTGTGTCCAGTTTATGCAACAGTCCAGGCAAGAGCACTTTCTTGCCCAAATGGCTAACAAACTCCATAAGGAGCCTCTTTGATGCCCTCTTCCTCAGGAAATAGCTTGGTGCTGCCAGGAACAGACGTGTCTCATTGTCATGAAAAGCCCTAAGTTACTAAAACATCTTAAATGCCATATTCTGTAATCTTTTAAAGATATGAAGAATGCCTATCTGAAATATATCTATGCACATCTAGAAAATCTTACTAACATGACAACAAACTTGACTATTATCAATGATTATCCATTAACTACCTGTATTTCCTAATTATGTATTACATTTTTAAATGAGCTACATAATCACAATACCTTAATCTAGATCAAAAATACATATAAATATAACAAAATTGACCTTAATCTTGTATCAATAAATCAAGAATTATACCAATGCAAATTATTCATATCTATATCATATACCCCTTTATATGTAAAAGAGCATTTATAAGCTCTCAGGTTTTTAAGTGGAGTTAGTTGGCCACGTTGGGCAGCCAATTTGTAGTAAGAGGCGCGGGCAGTCTGCCTGGCTTCCACCATGTTCCTGTTGCCCGGCTAACTTATACCCGAAATAATTACACAGAAACTGTATTCATTTAATTACTGCCTGGCACATTATATCTAGTCTCTTCTTGGCCAGCTCTCACATCTTAAACTAACCCATTTCTATTAATCTGTTTTTACCACGAGATAGTGGCTTATTGGGAAAGATTTAGTGTGTCTGACTCTGGTGATTTCATGCTGGCAGGTCTCTCTGCCTGCCTTCTCTCTCCCAGAATTCTCATCTATCTCTTCTGCCTACCTGATTTCTGCCCTATCAAAAGGCCAAGGCAGTTTTTTTTTAAATTCAACCAATGAAAGCAATACAAATACAGAAGAACCTCCTATACCATAATTCATGTCTGTGTTCAGCCATGTGACTTGATATCTTTTTTCAGTAAGATATTTTCATCTTGTTTTCTCTGCATCTGGCTGGTGACTATATCTCTGCCTTTATTTTTCTTAGAATTCTCCTATTCTAGTTGCACCACCTATACTTACTGCCTGGTTACTGGCCAATCAGGATGTTATTAAACCAATATGAGTCACAAATCTTTATAGTGTACAAGAACATTATCCCTCAACATTCCAAATACAACCCATTAAGCTCAAGCAATCTATGATTTTTCTAACCCAAAGTTCCAAAATCCTTCCATAATCCATACCTAAAACAAGTTCAGGTTGGTCACAGCAATAATCTACTCTCTATTATCAATCTCTCTATTGGATAGGGTTTCCAGTGTTGAAAAACAAAAAACAAACAAACAAACAAACAAACAAAAAACCCAACTTGACCAAAAGCAACTTGGGGAAGAAAGGGTTTATTTCATTTATAATTCTCATGTCACACTTTATCATGGATAGAAGTCATAACCGACCTGAAGCAGGGCAGGAACTAGAAGGCAGAAAAGGAATCAGAAGGCATAATGGAGGACCTTTCACTGACTTGTTCTCCATGATTTGCTCAACTTGCAGTCTTACACCATTCAGGACTACCAGCCCATGGCTATTCCATGCCTAGTGAGCTGAACCCACTCAAGTCAATCATTAATCAAGAAAATTCTCCCAAGACTTACCTACAAACAAATTTTATGGAGCCATTTTCTCAACTGAGGTTCCCTCTTCTCAGCTAACTCTAGCCATGTGAAGAAGACAACAACATCAATCAGAATTCTTTTCTTATTCTCTTGTACCCTCTTTAATTTTTTTGTTCTGAAACAAGGTCACACAGTGTGCCCAAGGCTGACCTGGAACTCACTAGGAAGCCCAGACTGTTTACATACTTGTAGCAGTCTTCCAACTGCAATATCCCAAGTGCTGGATTTACAGGCATGGGCCCACCATGCTTGGCATGAACATCATTTTAATGGTTATTCCTGAATGGTTCTTACTAGATGCTGTTAAAGTGTTGTTATTTAATCTTTATGTTATTATAATGTCAAAAAGCATCCCCTTCTCGATATTTATCTTAAATAACTTTTGCATATAGTCAGTCACTTCTTAATCAGAACTTTACCCTAATTTAAACATTGGAAAAGTTACTTACCCAAATACTTTTCTGTGTTGATTGCTTGCAGTTCTTTAACTACCAGATAAATCATTCCCTTACATGCCATTAGGTATGTCTTTATTCATTTTGATCAATAATGATTCATATATCTCTATTTTGTTCAACTCACAATAAGCAAGTACAATCATACATTTTGATGTATGGATCACCTGTAAGAAAATTTAAGAGACATAGTTCTAATGAAATTAAATTCAGCAAATTTAGTGTTTATTTGTTTCTTTGCCAGACCCCTTTGAGAGATAATCCCTGTCTTATTTAGCACCATGTGTCTTAAGGTGCTGATGTTATGGGGCTAATCAACAAATACTTGGATGGCTTTTTATGTTTATTTTTGAAAATCAAATCCACTATAGTTTGTTTGTATTTTTTTTTTATATCTCAACCTAAAATTTTCATGTATTAATTATACAGGATACTGAATGTCATCATGAGTTTTTAATATGCCTATAAGTCAATTTGACCATATTCATCTCACTTATTTGCTCTTCATTTTTCTGGTCTAACTACTTTTCTCTAAGTTCCTATTTTATATTCATGATGTTTTATATAATGTTTCAGTAATTTATTTTAATTTGCTTGCTTTTGTTACTTGTTTTTCACTAGGTATAATCTATAGCACTTGTTGTGAAAGGTGAATGGTAACCTTTCAATTGACTATTAGGCCTTCCTTTGTAAAATACAAATTTACTTTTAATAATAATTTTATTTTCCTTATGTATATTTTGTACTTTATGTTCCTTCTTTCCCTGACTCTAACATCATTTTAATTGGAGTGAAAATTTCTTACTGTTTTTTCAGCAAGACACTTTCACTATGTCTTGCTGTGAAGAGACACCATGACCGTGACAACCCTTATAAAGAAAACATTTAATTGTGGTTGCTGGCTTACAGTTCAGAGGTTTAATCCATCATCTTCATAATAGACATGGTGGCATGCAGGCCAGGCAGACCTGGTACTGGAGTGGTAACTATAAGTTGATATGAAGGCAACAGGAAGTAGACTGACTCACTGGGCATGACTTGAACATTTATTAGAATTCAAAGCATGACTCCACAGTGACAAACTTCCTCTAACAAGACTGTGCCTACTTCAATAAGGTCACACCTCCCAATAATGCCACTTACTTTGGGGGTCGTTCTCTTTCAAACCATAACACGTTATTTCATAATGAAAGCCATTCATACCAATTACTATGTTTACCATTTTATTATTGATTTTGCATAATTTCTTTTTTAAGATAATTGAACATTAAATTTTACTGAACTCTATTTCCGTATCACTTGAACCAGTCATTTGTCTTCTTTTCTTTGCTGAAAATTATACTAATCTATAATATTATTTTTGTTGAAACTAAGTGATTTTCATTAAAGTTATAAAGCTGGATTTATTTTTATAGCATAAATATTTATTGATTCTTTGGAAATTTGCACCCCAATCCTGCTTATTTCCCAGTCTGTCCATATCTGCCCCTTACTCCTGCAGCATCCCTCTCCAATGATACCTCTTAATTAATTAAAAAAAACAAAACAACCAAAAAACACCTCATTCCTCCATCTTTTCCATCTCCCCAACACTTCTTCATTCATTCTAGTGCCATTAAGAGCTGTGGTGTGTCACACCCTTTTGTCCAATTGGTTCCACCCACAAATGTTCATTACAATAAGTCATTGGTCTGGTTCAAGGCCTTGGACACACTGTCATCACTGGACTCTCACCAAAACTCCTCTTGGATATTCTGCTGTTGTCCCAAGCCATGAAGATTCTGTGGTTATCATTGTGCAGGACCAGTCCCTTCACACACTCTAGCAGGTTATAGATGGGATAGTTGTTAGGGTGGGCCAACTCAAGGTCCAGGATATGGCTCTGGCTGATAGCTGACCTGGTCATTTTTGGCCACTGGGACCACACCCCTCATGTGAGGGGCAGAGCCAGCTCTCCTAGACCCATGTCATCTCTTCCATGACCATCATGAGGGGTGGGGCATGAGTACAGGGTTCAGTTCTCCCATGAGGGTGAGGACCAGAATTCCTACTGCAGTGCCCAACAAGGGGCAGGACTGTCCATCTGAAAGATAGTGAAAGGTGGGGCTGGATCAATACAGCTCTCTGATTTCAACACATATGGTTCCTATTACCCCTTATGGTAACATGGGCAATGGACATGAACACAGATCCCAGCTGTAGCAGGAACATGGACCCAGTCATATCACTCAGCAGCAGCATCGTTTCAGATGTCACCAAGGCCTCTGTGGCAGCATAGGCCACCAAGATCAGAATGGTCCCAGCTGCAGCATGGCCCCTGGATATCAATATGGTCTCATTTGTCTGACCAGACCCAGGTCATTCACACAGCCCCCAATGGGAATAGCAGCAAATGACATCAACTCAGATCCTTGCTGCTGTAGGGTCAGGAACCCAGACATGGCCCTCAGAAGGCCAGGCCCAGTTGACTACATGGTTACATTTGGCAACGCAAGCCACTCAGATCAGTATGGCCCTGGTGCTGGCATGGCCCTCAAACACTAATATGGCCTCATCCATGTTGATTTTTGTGACAGCATGGGCCATGGACATCAACACAATCCCTGGCTGTGGTAGGATCACGGACCCAGACAAGGTCCTTGTCAAAAACCATTATTTAACTTAATGACAACCGCTTAATGGTTGTTGGTCAATTTCTTAGTAACAGTATTTTAAGTGCTCCTTCTTAAATCATTGTCAATAATATTTAATATAACATTGTGTTAATTTACAATATGGCTATATAATAATCTTTTTCATCTCTTATATTTGAGTATGTTTAATATGTCATCTTTACATATTTTGAAATATAATCAGAAAATCTATATGTGATTGAAGATATGCAGTGGTATTTAAATGTGTTCTATTTTATTAATAAAATGAGTATTTAAATTTTAAAATTTTATGTTAAGATTTTATAATTATATCTTGACAAATAGTTGTCAATGTTACATACATTTTCTGATGAATTTACTCTCAATTATTTCAGGAGTTTCATAATTTTAAAAAAAGATCCTTTAAAAAATGAGACTTGTTGGGGCTGTAGAGATAGCTCAGAGGTTAAGATCACTGGTTACTCTTCCAAAGAACATGAATTCAGTCCCCGGAATCCACATGTCAGCTCACAACTGTCTGGAACCCCATTACCAGAAATCTGATACCCTCACACAGACATACATGAAAGTGAAAATGTACCCACCATATTTCCTTTTCTAGTTTCTCCAAAATCATCTCTAATACATCCCACTTTCCATTTTATTTCTTCTTTTTTTTGTGTGATAACCCACTAAATCCAACCAGAGCTGCCATTACAAGCCTGTATTCATGAAAGTACAGTGATTGTATCAGGTTGCCCAGCATCTAATGAGTAGTTCCTCTTCTCCCCACAAATATCACCGGTTAGTAATGTTTCATTAAGGGATAGAGGCTGGTGATTTACTGTTACAGTATTTCCTTATGAAAATATTGTTCAATTTGCCAACTTAGGCCTTCCTTCTATCTGCTTTGAGTAGATTATCTGTCTGTTTCTAGCTTGAGGTCCTTACAAATAACACTACTGATAAAAATGTCTTATGTCTCCTGTGCATAATAACAGGCTTGTTTTAAATTCTCTAATTTCACCAACAGACAAAGCTATCCAATTAAAATTATCATTGATAATGAAGTCCATAGTTATAATGAGGTCTTTTGTTTCTTAGAAATTAAGTAGATAGGTTTCATAATGTTAACTTCATGCAATATTTGAAAGTATTCCCATTTCATCAAATTAAAAGATAATCTAAATATTGTTGTACAGAGTAAAACATCTATGAAGCAGCAACTTAATATTAACTTTTATGTACATGATACACACAAATACATATGCTTGGGCACATACATGTACTTCTTACACATGTACAACTATGATGATAGTGAAAAAGAATATGACACATATCTTTTGTTTAAATACTTTACATAAGTTTTCTATTGATGTCAAATTAGCACAAATATGGTAGCTTACCCTGTCTCTATATATTATCTGAAAGTTCTTGTAGATTGATACTCTAAGCACAAGCTAATGGGGTTTCTACACTAAATTCTGAGAAGGGTGTTGGACTAGTTGAATTTTCTGAGCACTTAAATTTGTGCAAACTGATTTCCAATCCTCTTCTGATTATAGGAAAAATTTATTTCCTCACATTAGTATATTGAAAATTAGCAGTGGGAACAGAGAAACTCTGTTCTGGGCTGTCTAAGACCAGGGAAAGCTTGAGCCTTCTTTTAAAGGCCTCCACTGATATATAATACCCTCAGGGCAACTA
Source organism: Ondatra zibethicus (assembly GCA_004026605.1). NCBI lineage: Eukaryota > Metazoa > Chordata > Mammalia > Rodentia > Cricetidae > Ondatra > Ondatra zibethicus. The sequence goes on from PVIU01008313.1 coordinate 42,435, forward strand.
TATGCATATTCAAGGTCAAATTAATGGTTTCAATTGGCCCTGTAAAATTCTTGTACTTTTGACATATTTATCAGTTAGAGCAGGTTGCACCATGTAATCCAATAGAAGATTAAACACCAGACAGTGGAATGATTAACAACACATAATTACATCTAACACACATTATAATACATTTTCTTCATATTGTTTATTATATTGACTTTTTGCAAGATATATTCCAACATTAATTGGGCTGTCATTCACTTGAGCACCACATTTTTAATAAACATCTAGGCTGTATATGTTGGGGTTTGAGATTGAAGAGCTGGGCTTTTGCTTTCTTATTTATAAGTCAATGACTTACAGAATTCTGAATAGGATGAAAATTGGGAACATGGCTTATAAGAGATAAGGTGTCTGGCTGGCTCTGTTTTCTAATCCCAAGAGATAAATAATGGATATTATATTTATTTCATTTTAAAATCTTACTCTCAAGAGCCTTGGTACTTGACAACTATAAAACAGTCATTTACTCAAAAGTGGTCATTACTTTATGCAATAACAAATAACTGTGAAGGCGCTTCGAAATTTAGATAACAGAGGCAGCCAAGGAATGTAAAACAACCATTTTGTTGTCTGAAAACGACCCATGTCCTTCCTGTCCTTCAGAGTTTACACTCCTAGTGACTTCATATTAGTCAGTGACTAATTGTGTCTTCATCTATCACTTAAATGGTACACATTCCTTGAAAATACTGCAACCCAACCAAACTCAGCATCTTCTAAGGGGCTCAAATATTTTGTATATATTAATTAATTCCATTCTATTGATTAATTGACCAAGGCCTAATTTAATTAAGCCAACCAACTCTTTTGAGTATCCTGCATATTCTTGATGAAATCAGAAATCTTTCTCCTCTTTTTAACCCTACTTTCCCACAGTCAGAAAATATCGGTTGTTGAAACAATGAGTAACTTTTATAAAACTTTCCTTCCTTAGCTAAAATAACAAATTGATTTCCTAACTTACTATCAAGAAGTGCCCAAGGGTATATGCTTAGTATGCTTACTCATTTCAATATCATAAAACATTTGGGGTTTCTTTTGTTTTTCAATTGAATTGTAGCCCAGAGCAATAACTGTCAAAAGTTGTCAATTAATACGCAATTTTCACTTTTGTTACTTAAAGTTAACACCAAAAAATTAGTATGAAAGAAATTTACATTATTTTTAACTTTGCACATTTTTTGAAAAATGTGTTCTTTTACACACATATTGGAGATTCTGTAGCTATATAGAATTGTACATTATATATTCATTACAATCATCTATAGTTATTTATATTTGGTGTTCTACTTTTGAAATCATTCTGCATATTCAATTTGGACTAGCTTGTATGTGAGTAGATGGTATTTTTCAAAATAATAATTTAAATAATTTTCAAGAAAATTCAGGTTGCTAGAACACCTCCCCCCAAACAAACTGAAATGCTTCTTTTTCTAGCCAGGTCGGTAATGCATCTTCAACCTCTCTATTCAGGACATTAAGCCAAATAGGTTGGGAATGTAAGGCCAGCTTGGGCTATGTATATAAACTCTGTAAGAAGGAATAAAAGAAGGAACAAAGGAAAGGACAGAAGGAAGTAAATAGAAATAGCTTTCATCATGCCTCCACCTAACTTTGACCCTCAAGGTCACCTTCATGTCCAAGGTGGCTACTAAGGTTTCAGGTATCATATCTAACAGAGAAAGGATAGGCATAGTGCCTCATGTCTCTATTATTTTTCTTCAAGCCTTCTCTGAAATTCTCAATATTTTTTTGAACATCATTGGAGGTAATTGTTTGCATGACTATATCTATCTTCCAAAAAAGCAGAGAATAAACTATGCTCGAAACAGCAATGGATGCAGCTGGAGAAGTGAAGAATGGATTTAGGAATGGAAACCAGCACTTCACTGTGCTCACAGATCTATGTTTACACACACAGACGCAGATCCACATTCACACATGCGCACAAGAGGTGTACATGTAGACTTATATTTGTAAAAAGTTCATGGTTATCTGCTTTCTCACTAAGTCCATGTCTGGCTTCAGCTACTTTATGATTCATAAGCAAATATGTCACAGCTTCACTGAAATTTTACCAAGAGAAACAGCAGGCTCCACCCTAACCTTGACAGTGAGCATGCAGCTGTGTCAGTTGCCACTGATAAGAGTGTCCATCCTTGGTAAGTGGTTTAAGTAAGGGCTCAAGTGCATGCTGCACAAATAAACCTCTTTCTTACTCTTAATTTCCATCCTTGGTTAGTGTATTGTTTGATTTCAAGGGAACAAAAGGTCCAGTTTCAGTCGCAGACATACACAAATCATACAGATTTTACTGAAAGCCTTTTTTTTTTCTCCCAGAAAAAGTATCCTAGCCCAAATACAGCATTATCTTCTTCACGCTCATATGTTCTTTATGTCCTTAATATTTAAGAGTTTGGGGACAGAACGGGAGAGATAAAGGGGGATGGAGAAGGAGAGGGAGAGACAGACAGACAGAGAGAGAGAGAGAGAGAGAGAGAGAGAGAGAGAGAGATTAACACATTCCCATTAGTCCATTAGTGCTTATGAGAGCTTCCATATGGTATTAGTTTGTCAAAATATTTCTGTAGGCGTGCTGCTGCCGGAACTTTCTGCCCACACACATATTTAGTAGTTAAACCATCAGTAATTCCACTGATTCCTTCAAGAACTTAGCATCTTTCTCTTCTACTCCAACCCATTTTAAAAAATCATCACCTTAGTGGGTCCATTTTAGTCAGCTAGTTTCATTTGAAAGTATCTAGGGCACTACTGCACCTATGATTTATCAAGCTACAGCTTTAGCTACATTTATTTTTCCACAGAATTTCTCTATTTCTAATTACCTGAATTCTCTAATGCAATGTCTTCAGGATTGACATCTTTCTGCTTTACTCTGAAACTGTACTTCTATATTGCTTTGGCAACAGCACAACAAAGCCAACATCACCCAGAGTCCATAATTTGAAGAAATACTTACCAACAGAGGGAAATTGGAGCTTGATGTATAACAGGACATCAGAAATACTCAGATACTTCATTAATAGAATTTCAAAAAAGTAGATAAAGAAATAATTTGATGTGTTATTAATTGATATGATAAAGTAGAAATTTAATTTACTATTATTAAATTCATTTAATTGAAATTTTGAAAACTGTTTTTAAGTGGGTTCCGTATGATTTTTATATGCACATAACACCTGTCTTCTCAATCATTATTTCTTTGTGTTGAAAACTTGGGATATGGAGAGATGGTTAGAAGTTACAGATAATGTTGTGGTCTAGAGAGATGGCACAGTAGTTAAGAGCACTGGCTGCTATTCCTGGGGTCCTGCGTTCAATTCCCAGCAACAACATGGTGCCTCACAACCATCTGTAATGAGTTCTGATACCCTTTTTGAGACTGTGGGCATACATGCAGGCAGAACAATGTATACATAATAAATAAATAAATCTTTTTTTAAAAAAGAATAAGGTTCCTACAGAGAACCCAAGTTCATTTCCTAGGTCACCATCAGGTAGCTCACAATTACACACACCATCTTATTTCCAGCTTCTAATTTCAATGTTTTTAACTGTTTGGCACGGGGGAGAAGGGACAATTTTTATCTGCCCTTTGAGAATTTCATACCATGTATTTTGAACATATTCATCCCTCAGCCTAACCTACCCACACTCCTTTGTGTCTTGTTCTTGGCTTTCAATTCCAATTTGTGCTGCCCATAGACACTTGGATGTGTAACCTTGAATGGGAGCTTAGGTGGACCTAGTAGGGACCACACCCATAAAGAAAAATAACTCCCCTCTCAGAACCTACCATTTACCAAAAGCTCCTAAGTTAGGGGTATACATCTCTGCACACCTTTCCTCTCCATGTGAGGATCTTGTTTTGCCTGAGCTGAGCTTGCTTTGGTCTTGTCAGACTGTTACAAACACTATGAGTTCTTATGTGCAACTTCCCTGCTGTGTCTCCTGAACCTTGATTCCCTATAGTCATCCACAGCCTCTGGCTTTTAGAGTCTTTTTGCATCCTCTTTCTCACTGATCCCTGAGATTTCGAAGGAAGAGAAGTAATGTAAATGTCCCGTTTAGGACAGAGTAATCCACAGTTTCTTGTCTTCTGCACTTTTATCAGCTGTGAATCTCTTTGAAAATCATTATCTATTGAAGCTTCTCGCATAAGGAATGGGAGATGCAATAATTAGTAAGTGTAATGATAAGTCATTGGGAATCAACTTAGTACCATGCCCTCTTAGATTAATAATAGCAGGTTCTTCTCTATGGTATACTGACTTGTCTTAGGCTTTTGTCATAGGTTCTTGACACAGATAAAGGTGACAAGAAAAGCTATGAGAATTTATCTTATATCAATCAGATTGGCTAAGATTAGAACAACAAATGATAATAAATGCTAGCAAGATGCAGGCGGAATATTATTCAACTCTGGCGAATGTGCAAAGTTAATGGTGCCGCTACTGAAACAGTAGGGAGGCTTCCCATAAGACAGACGTGCAACCACCACAACTCTTGGGAACAAGTCCAAAGGACTCTATGTCTTTCTATGGAGATGTCTCCTCATCCATATTTATTGTTACTCCATTCATACTATCCAGGATATGGAAACAACATGCAGGTCCATCAGTTGATGAATGGACAATCAAAATGTGGTACATTTCCATGAATTTAAAATTGAAAGTATGACATTTGTAAATCAGTGGATATTGCTGGAAATAACCATTCTGCTATTGATAACTTCTATAATGGTTTAAACCTCATTTACTGTATTTTTGGTTCAAGGATTCGGTTTGATTTTTAAAACTACTTTCATCTTTCTGTTAACTTTCCTAGTTAAAATGCCGGATTTATATAAGTTCGTTAAGTTTCTTAAAAGAGTTAATTTATGTTTTCTAACCAAGGTTTGCGAGTGCTCGTTGATTGTATCATTTTTTTTCTGGTTTCTCTATTTTACCATTAGGTAAGACCATGGTTCCCTCTACATTCTTGACAATTATGGGTAGGCAGCATTATTTGGATATGAAAAGTTCAATATTTATTTAAATCTTTTTTATTGATTTTTATTTAGCTCTACAATTTTCTCTGCTCCCCTCCCTGCCTCTTCCCTCCCCCTTCAACCCTCCCCCAAGGTCCCCATGCTCCCAATTTACTCAGGAGATCTTGTCTTTTTCTACTTAATCTTAATATTACTTTGATCTACCCATCTTTCCAGAAAGAAAAGACTTATCTGCTAAGTCTATAGTCACATCACTTTATTTGGCACTAGATGGCACCCTAAGTCCAAGTGTATAATGATTCTTCAATGTATGTTGACACCAGTCCAACACTAGAGGGTAATCCAAGTGCATGTGTGTTTAAAGTCTGCAGTTGAGGTATTGTTTAACATGAAAAGGATGAATATCTAAAGAAGGCTGTCCATCCCTTCAAACCTCTGCCTGGTACCAGTGGGTTCATATGCCTTGTCCACGTTCACCAGTATTATGGTCAGGTATATGGATTTCTAATGTTGGGCAGAAGAATTGCTGAAGTACCAGCCTCAGGTTCTTAGGTCTTTCCCATAGCTACCAGTGAGTACAAACATGCAATACTGCTCTATGCAATCAGTTCATAGTTTGGCAAGACCAAAAAACTCTGAGGTAGGACAAAGAACCACAAGGCTATTAACTGTCTGTGACTAGAGTCACGTGGCCAATTTCATTGCAACCAATCTCAGGTGAGTCTGGAAAGAAAAGTTTAAGAACCACATGTCTCTGGAAATAAATGAACTTTTCTGTTATTTTCATGGGCCTGGGCAGAGAGAATACAAGATTGTATTCAGTTTAAGATTTCAACAGCCTAACACAGTGTCCTAAAGCAAAGGCGCTATGCCAAGTTCTACCCCAAGTAAGCGGATTCTGACACCATCCTTCATGATCAAAATTGTGAGAGGTATGAAGGGAAGCAGAGTGTTAATTTGAGATTTGTAGACACAATTTCCAATATAGTTTTTGGAAGGCTTAAGCTGTAGGTCCACTCGAAGACTAAAATAAGGCTGATGAAACACGGGCCTGGAAATGGAGCACAATCCCCACTTGCTATGAGTGGACATTCAAAGGCTCTGTTTCTGATCCCTAGCCTGTGTACAATGTTGTCCCTTCTCTGGTGTGACTGTCATCACATGACCTAGAATTGAACTTCAAAGTGTCACAGTGCTGTGGCAATCCATGTGTTTATTGGGTTCCTTTCTCCCTGCGGTTGGAGAAAAGTTTGCAATTGCAATCCTGATGATACCTGGATAATGCTTCTCTAGTGACACAAACTGTGGGCACTGGCCTGGGATTCTGGTCATGAGACACTGTCATGCATTAGGTTACACGGTGTAAAGCTTGCTACTAGATTCAGCTCTGAGACAAATCCTCTTCTTTTGCCAGGCTGAAAGCATCTTTCTAGCTACTTAGAGTTTTGTTTAAGGTTTAGGAAAACAGCCATTTCTTATTTGCTCCTTCAATATGATTTACTATTTTACTAAAACCAGTTACTCTCTCAGTTCTCATCTAGCTTAATTTGATCTTAGCAGGATAGTTTGGTCTGTGACTAGTTGCACAAATTCGTATACTGGTAATGAGAGAATTATATCCAGATTACTTCTTATTTTAGCTTTTCTTTGAAAAATGTAAATAACAGATGCAATTGTGTTAATTATGTACAATATTATGTTTTCAATTATATGCACATTAGGAAATATGAATATGTATTAATTAATAATAAAATAAAACAATAAACTTATTTAATAATAAAACTGACTAGTTATATATAAAATTCATTACTCTAATTAATTATCAATTATATGTGAATATTTAGGAATCAATCTCTTCATTTTTCAAAAATACAATGTTACGTAAATATTAGAGTCACCATGATCTATACCTATTTATTCAAATGTTTTAACATTTTATACCCTCTGAAGTTGTCTTAATCAAGATGACTTGGATTAAACTTCTACATTCTCAGAACTTGAAATGACATAAATGCATTGCATGGCAATTTAGTTGAAATATGTTTTTTCACGCTGCTTTATGATGCATCTTCCTGCATCTTGTGTCCACTGGTAACTGATTTTCTTGTGTAGAAATGCATTAGAAAGAGAAACTCTTTTATTAAATATGAGTTGTAATCTTAGAAATCTAATAATGTTTAGTTCTTCACACAGATCCAGAAAAAGAATCATTCTATGAGAAAGAATCCAAGTTCTTTTAATGCTGTTGCTTCCTGAAAGGCACTGGTTATTGAAAAAAAACAAGATGTTTCACATGTGTGGAGAGAGAGGGTATCTGCTAATATCACAGAAAAATATGTGTTCTCTTAAGATCCTACTACAGACCAACAGTTCTTCATCTGAAGACCACCTACCTGTGACCATTTTACAAGGAAGCTTTCTCTTCCTTTGCCATCATCCACCCTTTTCCCCAACATGTCATTTTTTTTATACAAGAAAAGTAATATGATGTTCCCTTACCTCACTATAAAACTTAAAATCTATAAATTGGGAAATGCATAGTCATCTATAAAGTACTATCAAATTATGTAACTATTTATCTTTGCCCCAGATTATTTATACTGAGACATTATTGGCTTAATTACTACAAATTTTAGGTATAATTTTCTCTTTTTCTACACACATCTATACATCTATCCTTTACAAGGTACTTCTCACTTATTTCTGAAAATCCATGTGCAGAACTTGCAGTTCACAGAAATTAAATTGAAGGAAACACTTGAAACCTGTTCCAGCTGACTGCTGTTACTGTTCCAAATTACTCACGTCACAGCACTGTTGGGAATCTTAAATTCTTCTATGCTAGGCTGTCCTTTCCACAGACAGTTTTCTGTGAGGTAATGCGTTCATCTCAGTTACTGGTGGTTTTTCTCAAGATACATAGATTTATGATGAAATTATAAATTCTCACTGAGGGACAAAGTTCCAAGCCAAAAAAAAAAAAGGAACATCTGATCCCACCACTAAGAGAACAGTGATGGGTGTTTTGGTACAGAAACCAGTATCGTTTTACTAGCTAATCAATGTATTCTTTAAAGAATGCATAGGCTTTAGGATGGAACCATTTGGCAAGTCACAGCCAAATCTTTTAAAGGAAAATCATAAATGGTATTTAAGCATGCAATTTGTCTTGCTATACAGATAATTATTAATTCCATCATAAATACAATATACATAGAGATCTGAAACTCTGTGAATCAATTATGTTAAAATTTTAAAGAATTATAAAAATCAGTATTCTCCTCCACGTTATATTCATAACCTAACATTCTAGTTGTGTCCTTAATTCTTAAAATAACTTACAATTTGTTCGCCTCTTCTTTGTTTACTTTTATTACCTGGAGTGAATTAATATTTCTACTTTTGAGTTTAATTTGAAATGAAAATTATATGTTTTATATGTCATGATATGAGGATTAAAAACCATTTGAAGGAACTCTGCAAGTTACCAGAGAAAAGTAATTATCAATAACACCCAGCTACAAACTCTGGGACCTACAACAGTGAATTGCCTGTAAGATATACTAGTAAAATAGCACAAATATAAAAGTAACAAATCCCTTTTGGGGATTAATTTGAGATCCATTCTATATGATTGAAGCAATATCTGACACTGCTAAATAGGCAATGAACTTGAGATTAGTCAGTTCATGGGCCTAAGGAAAAGACTATTATTCTGCTAAAGGAGCATAGTAATAATGATTCTTATGTCATGGACAAGAGCAACACTCAATTCTTCTAAGACAGGATTCTTCTTGCAGTAGCTGATAATCAACACAGAGAACCAGAACTAGACAATGCATAGAGAGTGATTGATTTTGGACCACTCGTTCCTAAATGGAATGTCCAGGAGTCAATGCAGAAGAAGAGGCAGAAAGGTTTTTAAGAACTGGAGGTGGGCAGATGATTCCAAGGAAATAATGCCATCCAGATACAACAAGGCCAATGTAGATATGAACTCACAGAGACTGTGACAACATGCACAGGATCTGGACAGGTTCCAGCCAGACAAAACTGGGAAGGAGAAGAGAACCCAAAGTTCCACCCCTAACCAAGCAGTTATTTGCAATTGACATCATTGGAGAAAAGGAAAATTGTCAGTGGCTATCTTAAACACACTGTTTGATAGGCAGTACTCAGAAATCGTTGGCCAACACAAAGCAGATTCTACTTTATTTTTGTGTTATTTGTTTCATTTTGGTAATTTTTGTCTTATTGGGTTTTATTTATTTGGTTGTCTTGATTTTTTGCTTTAGAGATGAGGAGTGGAGAGAACATGAAATTGTGTGGGTAGCATGGTAAGGAAGATCTTGGAAGAGTTGGGGAGAGGATAGTAGGTGATAAAAGTATACTATATGCAAAAAATGATTTAGAAAGCAAATTCTCATCGATGTGACGTCAGACAGAACATAACAAACTCCTTTGAACAAATTTAACTTTTTATACTATCCTCATCTCAACTTAAGATTCCTCACTTTCAAATAGATCACCTCTTCATGTTGTACTCAATAAATGGTAACTATGGTTTTATTATTTTATTTTTATGATTATCCAGTTTTTCATAATGCACATCTATAATAATTTGCTTATGTGGTTATATTATGGTAAAATGCATGTTCACGTTAATCAGTAATGAAAATATCATATAATGGGGTACTAAAATTCAAGGACCTATCGAACCGTCTAAATTTATGTATCAAAAGATACGTTAAGTCAGAATTTTTTCTTTCCAACCTTTTGTTTTAATTGTGTTTTTTTCTACATAGATGTTACTTTTCTAAGGTTCAATTTGCTTAGCATTGCAGGAATGTTTTGATGGATTTTAACTAATCATACCCATTATGATAATGAATTTCAAACTATTAAGGATCAGGAGATCATTTGTATGTTATATTTTGACACCTAAGTGTGAGAGGTATACTGATAACATCTTTGGTATGACTTTTATGGAGACATTTGTCATATTATTTGTGTTTGTTTCAGCTGTTATGGGCACTTTGTGCAACAAAGTACCCACGTTTGGTTCCCAGCACCAGTGTCAGGAGGTTAAGTATAGCCTGTGAGTACAACATCCAGGAATCAATGCTCTTTATTGTCCTCCACAGGCACTTGCTCACACAGACACACAAAAATTAATATAAGCAAATAAATACATTGTAAGTTCTCTAGGGAAAAATAAGTAGGTAGAAAACCAAACAAGTGTTTAAAATTAAACAGCTAATTCTGTTTCACTGAATAAAATACTCTTGTCAGGATTTTAAACACTTCAATATCTCCTACAGTCAGTCATCAGCATCAGTGGACATCATACTTTTTGCATCTGGGTACCAACCTGAACTATCCTACACTAGCTGATACGTTAGAACTCTCCTGAAAGGAGTCAGCAGCTGCATGGGAAAGCAGCAATTTAACTGCTGCCATATTGGTTTCTCCAGTAAATATATTATAATCTGTGTTGCTTATAAAATCTGAATTTGCTTTGAAATCCCACTCTAGTTGCCAAATAAACACTAGCTCTTCAGCATATGTTTTATAACAACCGTAAGCAGAGAGTTGTATGAGAAATCATTTTGCAGTGTATGTGGCATTTTCTTCCTTGCTTATACATTAGTAACTTGGTGTCTGGGAAGAATTTTCTTCAAAGGACTTGTAATGCAGAGATGTGAAGAAATTATCCAAAGTGCTACAATGATGTCCCTACTTGAAGTGCTACATCCATTCTAAAATTCTTAGCAAAACCTCTTTGTGCAATTTACATTCTGCTATTTCTAGAGAGCAAGAGACAGATGTTTGTAAATTTTATGTGCCTAAATTAAACATCAGTGTGTTGTAATGTTTATAATTTTAAAAATGATTATTACAGAAAAGCAACATACTGAGGTCCCCATTACATTTCTCCAAATGGTTATCTCTTGGTGTAATGATAAAATTCATCAGTTATTAGTCATGGTGCTTGATAAGTAGATAAAACTGCTTCCTCATAGGATTCCTTATTTATTTTGAAAACTACGTGTTCACTTTGAGCTAATAACATTGGGATACTCATTAACACAATATGTTTTTGTTAATACTTAGAAATGTTAGACAGAAATTAAGGACAACGGTTAGAGAGTTTTCATGTCTATTCTGAGTTTATTCTGACTTTTTAAACAATCAAAACTTCTGTGTCTTGTCTATGTTGTTACTTGCTACAACAAAAGGTCATCCTATGAAATGGGAAGCAAAATTTAAGTTCGATATAGGAAGGAACTATGGAAATAATTCTTTAAAAATCATTCCTCATTTCTTATTAAACTACAGTGTACCATTGTATATACTTTTCATTAGTGTTCTCAAAAGTGGCAATAATTGCATGGAGAGTTTCTGTACAACTTCTACAAATATTCAAAGATCGCCCCATTAGTACAGCCCCCCACAAGACTCTATCTCCCTATATGATCATATATAACATGCTATATATTTAAATTATAATTCTTGACTGCACTGATTTTCAGCTTGACGTAGAACAATTTTGTGGTGTCTTGAATACAGCTTGTTTCAAGAATGTGATATTTTTCAGGGGTGTTATCTCAGCATATTGTCTTTATTTTGAATTTGTCCTTTCACTAAGTTACCACAGTTACTGGGATAATAGAACTCATTACATGCTATTGTCTTTCAAAATCCTTATAGTATATCTTGATATTTATTGTTCCCTTTATTTGAAATCCTGTTGCAGTTTTCAGTGGCAAGTTTGTATTAATTCTACAGTACTTTCTAAAATCTTACTTTGATTTTTTTCTATTTTTCTAATTTGTAACTTGTCATGTGTGCTCTCTTTACGTGGTCTTTTTTACTTATCTAGATTTTTATATTTCATATTAAATTGATAGGCTTTAATTGTGTTTTCTCTCTGAGGTATGCAACCTACTCTACTATAGGAATCTAAATGGACTATTTCTTTAAACCACAAGAGTTAAATTACTTTGTTTTTCTATAATGGCCATATCATGATGCTATTATCTTTTTTTCATATTCTTTTATTTTTTTTCCATTCAAAAAAAATTTACATTGCCTCCCCTTCTCCCAGTCCCCTCCAGCTCCATCCCCCACCCCTCCTCCCTCCCCCTGCTTCCTTAAAAGAGGGCATGGTGCCCTGCCCTATGGGAAGTCCAAGGCCCTCCACCCTCCATCCTGGCCTAGGAGGGTGTGCATCCAAATAGACTAGGTTAACAAAAAGATAATACATGAAGAAGAGATAGGTCCTAGTGTCATTGTTGATGGCTTCTCAGTCTACCCCCATTGGCAGCCACATTCAGAGAGTCCTGTTTGATCATATGCTCATTCAGTCCCGGTCCAGCTGGATTTGGTGAGCTCCCTTTAGTTCAGGCACACTGTCTCAGTGGGTGGACCAGCCCTTCATGGTCTTAACTTCCTTGCTCATCTTCTCCCACCTTCTTCTCTTCAACTGGACCTTGGGAGCTCAGTCCATTGCTCTGATGTGAATGTGGGTCTCTGTCTCTATCTCCATCCATCGGACTAAATTTCTATGGTCGTGATCAATATATTCATCAATGTGACTCTGGGACAAGGCTAGTTCCAGCACCCTCTCCTCCTCTACTGCTGCCCAAGTACCTAGCTGGGGACATCCCCGTGGACACCTGGGATCCCCTCTACAGCCAAGTATCTTGCCAGTCCTAAAATGACTCCCTTAATGTAGATATCTTATTCCCTTCTCCAATATCCACCTTTCCTCCATCTCCACCCTCCCACTCCCTCAAGCTCTCCCCAGTCCTTCCTTTCTCCCTTCTCCTTCCTCATCCCCACTCCCCCCACCCCCCATCTCCACCTCTATCCCCGCCCCCATGCTTCCAACTTTTGCCTGGCGATCTTGTTTACTTCCAATTTCCAGGAGGATCTATATATGTTTTTCCTTGGGTTCACCTTGCTATTTGGCTTCTCTGGGCTTGTGAGCTATAAGCTTAGTGTTCTTTGTTTTATGGCTAGGGTTCACTAATGAGTGAGTACATACCATAATTGTCGTTTTGGTTTTGGGCTACCTCACTCAGGATAGCGTTTTCTATTTCCATCCATTTGCACGCAAAATTCAAGATGTCATTGTTTTTTACCGCTGAGTAGTATTCTAATGTGTATATATTCCACACTTTCTTGATCCATTCTTCCATTGAGGGGCACCTAAGTTGTTTCCAGGTTCTGGCTATTACAAATAATTCTGCTATGAACATAGTTGCACCAATGGTTTTGTAGTATGATTGGACTTCTCTTGGGTATATTCCCAAGAGTGGTATTGCTGGATCCTGAGGTAGGTTGATTCCCAATTTCCTGAGAAACCACCACACTTTTGTCACTTTTTAAATTTCCAAAGAGCTTGCACAAGTTTGCCTTCCCACCAGCAATGGATAAGAGTTCCCCTTACTCCACATCCTCTCCAGCATAGGCAATCATTGGTGTTTTTGATTTTAGCCATTCTGACAGGTGTAAGATGTTATCTCAAAGTTGTTTTGATTTGCATTTCCCTGATGGCTAAGGAAGTTGAACATGACCTTAAGTATCTTTTGACCATTCGAACATCTTCTGTTGAGAATTCTCTGTTTAGATCATTACCCCATTTTTTAATTGGGGTATTTGGCTTTCTACCTCTTGATAGTCAGGGAGGCAATGATGGTTTTTTTGTCACTTTTTAAAAATATCTGCATTATTCGTACATATCACAATGATACTTTTGTTCCTACCCAGAAATGTATCTTATCTGTGGTTCTCCACTCATTTTATAAGGATTCAAGTTTCCAAAGCTAGACAAAGCTTTCCTCCATTCTGAAGAGAATATTCAGCCTATTTTCTCACAGCTAATTTTCTTGTTTGTTGGTGAGAAATCTATTTGCTTCTTTGATGATGATTTTATTTATTTTCTTGTTTTACAAAAACATTACTCTGCCCAAGTTAAAATGTTTCCCTTTCTATTAGAGCCCTTTGAGACTTTTTCATTCTTCCTCATCCTTTATTTATGTTGATGGCTTACTGAATAAACAGTATTGTTATTTTGTTCACCTTACATTATGTAATATATTACTACATTTCTTCATTTCTAGGAAGGCTTTTAAGGTTTCCCCCTCCTCAGGTGATTTGCAGTTAGATTATGGTTTCTCTTGATATGGCTTCTTTTTTTTCCCACATTTAATTTTTTATTATTGCATTATAAATAGTACCATTCAAAATTTCCACCTCCTCCGCTCCTCCCATTTCCCTCCCGCTTCCCCGCTCCCCCTCCCCTTTTCCCCTCCAGTCCTAAGAGAGGGCAGGTTACCCTGCCCTGTGGGAAGCCCAAGGCCCTCTCGTCTCCATCCAGGCCTAGGAAGGGATCCCAGGTGTCCACAGGGATGTCCCCAGCTAGGTCCTTGGGCAGCAGAGGAGAGGGTGCCGGAACTATCATTGTCCCATAGTCACACTGATGAATATCTTGATCACATCCATAGAAATTTCGTCCGATGGATGGAGATAGAGACAGAGACCCACATTCACACCAGAGCAATTGATATGGCTTCTTTATGTTTAGTACAGACTGAATGTTATTTTTTAAAGAAACCTTTAGAAAATGGCTTACCTGTATTTCTCCTATGTATTGCTGCCTTCCTTTCTTCTTCTGAACTCTAATTATGCTTGTCTTTTTGTTTTTTGTATTGTTCCGACCATCACTTGATTTTTGTTTACTTCTATAGCAACCTCTTTATGATGCACTTTGCAAGATCCTACATGTCTGCCCCTGACACAGGCTGTATATCGATCAGAAGCTCTTTATTTGAACCTTCCCTCTGCTAGGCTGTTCATGAGCCTCCTGCTTTATTTTCCCAATGCTGTGGTTTTCGATAATGTCTCCTAGAGAAATCAGACTTCACTTTTTAAGTCTTCTACTTCACTTATCATAGCTGCATGTATCATGATTGGGAGTCTGAAAATTGTGGGTTCTTTTCTTTCCTTCTTTTTTTCTATTCTTGCACTTTTTCTACCCTGTGGAAAGGATGATTCAGTATTAGTAATTATCAAGAAAGGAAGACATTATCAGTTGAGAATAGTAATTGTTAATAATTATATTCATGTTTAATAGTATATAAATTGACAATATTATGACATAATACTTTTCTAGAAAAATCTACATCTTTATTTACATTCCATTAAAATTTGGGTGATATCCTGAATTTTTCTTCTGTTGTGTAAAATTCCATATATGTTTATTTTTCATATGTATATGAGAAATTATAATCACAATTATATTTCTATTTTTACTTTTCATGATTAATTTCATGCCATACATTCAAGGTAAAAATGTGAAGAGAAAGATCATGCCATAACTTTTGGATTCAGTGTTTGGTATTTTAATAATTATTTTTTCAAATAGTTGTTAAAAATCTATATTCATAGCTAATCAAATATTTTATAGTGTATGGAGTTGGAGATTTTGTGATTAATATACAGCCTCCTTACTTTTGAGAAGAAGATCCTGTTTTGTGGCCAGAATGTCAAGGTTCAACAATGTAATGGAAGTTTCTAATAATGATATAATGTAACCAATAACCTCCTTTAAGTGATTGCCACAGAAAAATTCAATAGCAAACATTACACTCCCCTTATGCTCATATGTTTTGAACTCACTTGTGGATAAAAGGGTTTTCAGAATTCAGATTTTTTTTTCCTGAATGCCTAGCTTTCTTGTCCCTTAGATCTATTACAGGCACAAATCTCTTGGTTTGTTGTTCTCATTGTTCTTTTGTTTGTTTGCTTTTTTTTTGTTTTTTGCTTTGTTTGGTTGGTTGGGGTTTTCTTTTTAACTTTTTGAAGTACCTTGAACATATTTTAAGATGGCCTTTAGTTTGCAGAATGATAACAATCTTTTGACACTTTCTCCTCTTTATCCTTAAATCCTGTGAAGAGTTAAATTATTCTAAGTGCCTACCACAGATTCTAATAGAGAGGTATAATTAAAACTCATTTGATATCTAAACCAATACTAGTGTTTCTCCATTCCTCAATATAAACTATCCTAGGGTGGGTATTAAATGTACAAAACAACTGGATTTTAAACTGTCCTCTATATCTTTTTTTTTTCTTTTCTGCAGGCTCTTAAACCTAATCTACAATGGAAAAATTCCTTTTTTACCTGTTTCTCATTGGCATAGCTGTGCGAGCTCAGATCTGTCCAAAGCGTTGTGTGTGTCAGATTTTGTCTCCTAATCTTGCAACCCTTTGTGCCAAGAAAGGGCTTCTATTTGTTCCACCAAACATTGACAGAAGAACTGTGGAACTACGGCTGGCAGACAATTTTGTTACAAATATTAAAAGGAAAGATTTTGCCAATATGACCAGCTTAGTGGACCTGACTCTATCCAGGAATACAATAAGTTTTATTACACCCCATGCTTTTGCCGATCTACGAAATTTGAGAGCATTGCATTTGAATAGCAACAGATTGACTAAAATTACAAACGACATGTTCAGTGGGCTTTCCAATCTTCATCATTTGATCCTGAACAACAATCAGCTGACTTTAATTTCTTCCACAGCGTTTGACGATGTTTTTGCTCTTGAAGAGCTGGACCTGTCCTATAATAATCTAGAAACGATTCCATGGGATGCTGTAGAGAAGATGGTGAGCTTGCATACTCTTAGTCTGGATCACAACATGATTGACAACATTCCTAAGGGAACTTTCTCCCACTTGCACAAGATGACTCGGCTAGATGTAACATCTAATAAATTGCAAAAGCTGCCCCCTGACCCCCTCTTTCAGCGAGCACAGGTGCTGGCCACCTCAGGAATCATAAGCCCATCGACTTTTGCATTGAGTTTTGGTGGAAACCCCTTGCATTGCAATTGTGAGTTGTTGTGGCTGAGGCGATTGTCCAGAGAAGATGACCTTGAGACCTGTGCTTCTCCTGCATTGTTAACTGGCCGCTATTTCTGGTCAATTCCTGAGGAAGAGTTTTTGTGTGAGCCTCCACTCATAACTCGGCATACACATGAGATGAGAGTCTTGGAGGGTCAAAGGGCAACACTGAGGTGCAAAGCTAGAGGGGACCCTGAACCTGCAATTCACTGGATTTCTCCTGAAGGGAAGCTTATTTCAAACGCAACAAGATCTCTGGTGTATGATAATGGAACACTTGACATCCTTATAACAACTGTAAAAGATACAGGTGCTTTTACCTGTATTGCTTCCAATCCTGCAGGGGAAGCAACACAAACCGTGGATCTTCATATAATTAAACTCCCTCACCTACTGAACAGTACCAATCATATCCATGAGCCTGATCCTGGCTCTTCAGATATCTCCACTTCTACTAAGTCAGGTTCAAATGCTAGCAGTAGCAACGGTGATACTAAAATGAGTCAAGACAAAATTGTGGTGGCAGAAGCAACTTCGTCAACAGCGCTACTTAAATTTAATTTTCAAAGAAATATTCCAGGAATCCGTATGTTTCAAATACAATACAATGGTACTTACGATGACACCCTTGTTTACAGGTAAGAAAAATATAGTCATGATGGATCATTGCTGACCATGATAATACAGGGTTTCGAAAGCACTGCTGCTTTGTTCTCTTTCTAAATTGACAGCACTATTCTTGCTGTAATTGCAGCAATTTGACTTGATATTGCATAATGTAATATATGAAATGGTGAATACATATGGGGAATTATTGTGATTGACATTATTTTAAATAGTACACATTTATATTTAATAATATGCTTCCTTTTTTTAACCTCACATGAGGGATGTGACTATCAGACAATAAGACAGCTAATTTAACATTTCAAAAACATACCAGAATTTACACATCCACATGAGTATTCTTTCCTTCAAGGAAGTCACGTTGGGAGGCTATCCCATTACCCCAATGATGCTGCCATTGCTCAAAGCAGTTTTGGAATTATCTTTAGAACCTTCGACATACTATTTTGAATATCCTCAGTGGTGGCAAATCTTCGTCTTTTGAGGGTGAGTTTGAGTTTCAATTTTGGAAACAAGCCTATGGAGTCAAGTCTTGTCAATAAGGTGGGTGATCAAGATGGTTACTGCCACTTTTTGATCAAAAATAAATTGGACGTAACTATAAAGTAATGAAACTGATTCCTTGAGTGATTGAGTTATGTGCGTGTGTGCTGTCTCATGTGCATGGGTTCTTAAGACACTTCCAAAGAGGACATTCATCATATTTTGAACAGTGAAAATATCACTGGAATTAAGTACGCAAATACTCAGACAGAACAGTGATGGAGAACTTGTATCTGCTCATGAATTTCTGGTATGTTTTTTCTAAAGTTCAGCCTCTTTGACTTATAGTCACATTGGCCAATTTCCATTTGGAAATTCACATTTTTTTATTTCATATAATTTTACTCATGGCAGATTATTATTACTGCTAGGAAACAATGTAAAGTCATAGACTTGGAAAAAAGAAATAACATTTTTAGATGACTTTAGTGTCTGTATAGAGAACTTAAATTTTTAAAAATAATTTGCTTTTCATTCATGTCTGAAAATGAGATTAGTTTCTTAAAATAAGTATGAACTCATGGGAAAAATAAAACAAAAAGCATTCTAGCAAGCTATGTAATCAATCCTGGGCCAGGTTCTACCTGGTTGAGTTTTAATTTCCTATCTTTAAAAAGAACAATTAGGCTAAGTGGATTCTAATATCCCTCTCATCAGTAAATGGATATGGTGCATACTATGACATATGAGCATTAGCGAAATGTAGTTTACTCCTGTCTCCCAGGCTTTCCACAGGCTCCACAGATGATATTCAATCAGTGATCCATGAGCAACAGTGAATTCCCCACACTTCCTTGTACTGACTATATTTTCTAAGTGTTAACTCTGTGATAAGCTGCAGTTTGCTTTCAAAATCCCAAAGTTGTAATCCTGTTGTGAGAAATAAATTGTTTATGATCCTGAAAACCTAGGTGAGTTCCTGAAATGAGTGGTTTTTCTTACCTAAAATGTTTATATCCGTTCCATTGAGTTTTATAAACAATCAACATTGATGTAATGAAGTGCTTAGTGAGATCTCACAGTTAGAATACACCCACTGAATGGCAGTAGTGACTTTTGATTATGAGTATAAGCTCTTATAAGTTTTCTGGCACACTCAGAACACACTGTCTAGCTTGTAGCCCAGTATAGTTTTTCCATGGTTTGAAATTTCTATAACTCATTTTCAGGAGAAATTATAGTTCCACCCTTTACTTCCAAATTAATTTTACTTTAAATTTATTTGGTTATACCTTAGGAAGAAAGCTAGCAACAAACAGGAATGCAGAAAAGTAGAAGGAATCCCGAGACATCTCTAAACCTAAAAATTGTTTCTTGATGGAGATTCTCATCCAAATATGGTAGTTGGATGAATTTACACTCTTATCAACAGCTTTGTTTCATCATGTGTCCAGGTTATTGCTCACACATGCACACCACACTCATTAAAACGTATGGGGAGCTAAGGCATAAGAAATCACAATGTCTGTAAATAAAATCTGCTCATCCTTGTAACAATAGAAGTTATTAAAGACAACCCTAGTTGTACCATTCCATAGCTGCTTATTACTGATTTGGAAAGCAAATGCTCAGATTTGCTGTTTCATTCTGGTCGCTAATGTGACTGTCAGTGTTTTCTCTTTCTTCAAATTGCCTTGCAGTCATAGAGGTGTTGTAAGTGCTAAATGGATTTGTTTAGTAGTCAGATAATGTCACAGTCACACCTTTCAAAAGCAATTTGTCATAAATGATTTTTAGCAATGGCTTTTATTAGGAATTCTGCTTTGCCAAACAGTGTAATTAGAAAGCTTGTCAAGGCATGGTGCAGGCACCATTAATATAATGCAGACTGTAACAATGAGCTTTCAAGTATTCTAACTGGGTAAATATAACATCAGATCATTTTTCCATATTTCATATCTGTTATAAATGTGCTTATCTTGATGAGTTCTGAAGGAGACAGAACTAAAGCCATAATTACTTTTTGTATATGTTTCTTGTTTTGTTTTTAATATTAACATATATTCCCTTGTCCCTCAGAATGATACCTCCTACAAGCAAAACGTTTCTGGTCAATAATCTGGCTTCCGGAACTATGTACGACTTGTGTGTGTTGGCCATATATGACGATGGCATCACCTCCCTCACTGCCACAAGAGTCGTGGGTTGCATCCAGTTTACTACAGAACAGGATTATGTCCGTTGCCACTTTATGCAGTCCCAGTTTTTGGGCGGCACCATGATTATTATCATTGGTGGAATCATTGTTGCATCTGTGTTGGTTTTCATCATCATACTAATGATCCGGTATAAGGTCTGTAACAATAACGGGCAACACAAGGTCACCAAGGTTAGCAACGTTTATTCTCAAACTAATGGGGCTCAGACGCAAGGCTGCACTGTCACGCTGCCCCAGTCCATGTCCAAACAAGCCATGGGCCATGAAGAGAATGCCCAGTGCTGTAAAGTCGCCAGTGACAATGTGATTCAGCCTTCAGAAACATGTTCGAGTCAGGACTCTTCCACCACTACCTCTGCTTTGCCTCCTACCTGGACTTCAAGTGCATCTGCGTCTCAAAAGCAGAAACGAAAGACTGGCACGAAGCCAAGTGCTGAGCCGCAGAGTGAAGCTGTCACAAATGTTGAGTCCCAAAACACTAACAGGAACAACTCAACTGCCTTGCAGTTAGCTAGCTGCCCTCCTGCTTCTGTCACAGAGGGGCCCACATCTCAAAGAGCACAAACCAAGCCAAGTAAGTTTCTCACCATGCCTGTTGGGAGAGCTAGAGCCAGGCATGGGTCCTCTCTTGGTGGAGGATTAAAGGAATATTATCACTATGATAACTCACTGAAATTATATGAGCTGTCTCCTAAGAGAAACATGTCCATGAATGAGATGTGGACAGAGCCCTGCATTTCTGATGTTTGCTATGGAAAAGTAACTATTTCAAATGTGGACTACATATAAGAAAGCTTTATATAACCTGTTATTTGTCTTTGAAAAAAATCACAGTGAAAATTCACAGAGGAAATTGAAATTTGAAATTCTTGTCTTGTCTCTGATACTTGGACTTCAGGTTTCTTGAAAACCTTCTAAGGATGAGGCAGGGAATATAGTATCTTCCTTTACATGCATGAAGGTCACATAAATAAATTGACAAGCGTGGTGGTAAGCAAGAGACAGGCACAGTGCTTTCTCCTACACCAAGGCTAACATTGTGATCCTGTGTCAGCAAATCATGTTTGAAAAGTGACCACAGGGCCAAGAGATGTTTCGGTCTGTAAGGCACCAAGCCTGCCAACCCTGACCACTTAGTGAATGAAATACAAAAGTGGAAGGAGATGACCGAGTTCTTCAAGTTGTCCTCTCACAGTGATGCTACTGCCCCCACACAGTCCACACAAAATAAAGAAACATTTTTTATCTTAAAAGTTCTCACAGGAAATGTCTTACATAAAAATTACATTTCTAGTAGTTTAAAGAGAGGCCTGTACATAAAGAATTGGCATCTTGAAATGAGGGCACTGTATTACTTTCAGTGACAATTTTGTTGTAAAAACAACTCAATGTTTAAATTTATTACTCCAAATGATTGTTTCCAGAAATGCTAAAGTAAGTAACCTTCTAAGAACACTCTTGGTTTGGGGCTAAAATTGTTGTAAGCTACTTCTCATTTATAACCCAGATTTTTCAGTGCAAAAGTAATAAAATGAATTCATTTTGAATCCATCATATATACTAATCCATAGAAATATAAAGGTGATCACATTTCTTCCACACACAATTGTTGAATGAATGTGATTTATATTTTCTTAATACAAGTTAGAGAATTAGAAAAAATGTAAGCCTTCTTTTACAAACAGGCGCTTGTCTCTTTCACCAAGTGAAAACAAAACTCATAAAGGAGGAATTATCACCTTAACAAATGGTAGAAAATTCTCTTTTTCTCTTCTTTGCTATAACTGTGCTTCTGAATGTTTATCTCTTAAAGTAAATACATTTTTTGAAGCCAAAAACTGTGGTAAATGTAATCATAACTTATTCAGCATAGGGGAATTGCAATATTTTAAAGAATATAAAATTGGTTCTATGTTTCCTTGAAAATACATTCCTGGAGATTCATTGAGGTCATGATGATTCACATATATTTAACTATATGCTGCTGTTAAGAAATGATATGCATGGTTTTATTTTATTTTTCCTTCTATTTTTATTTTTATTTTCTTTGAGACTATATGTTTCTAAAAACTTAGACACATTACTTGGCATAGAACATCATTTTAGGCATACTATAAGTGGGTGCTTTATATATGATAATAAATCGCAGGGAAAATGAGCTTAACATAAAATTTGATGCTGTTTGGGGGTTTGGTTTTCTTATTATTGCTTGTTTGTTTGTTTGTTTTCATATGACACAGGGTATCATGTATCCTAAGCTGATCCCAGACCCACTATGTAATTAAGAATACCTTGAAGGTTTTCCCATACTGTTGACTCCACTGACCAGGTGGTAGGGTTAGTGATTTGCCCATCACATCTGCCTCAAAATGTTAGTATACTAACTCACAATGCTCAAACATTACTTATAGCTGAACTTCAAACTTTCAAATTATTAGCTTTATTTTTGCCTCTATGCATATGCAAAACATCCAACTAATTTTAATTTGTCAGAGGTACATCTTATATGTACTTTCTCTTGATATTATCAAATGAGAGGTCAAAGAGAAACAATTGGAAATAATTATAGTGCCCCTTCTCAAGAATTTTTTTAGAGGTTGCCCAATGGTCCTACTTTCTAAATCACATCTCTTCCTTGATTACTTTTTGAAGCTTTGCTTTTCACTAAGAAAAGCCTAATCCTCCTTCAATGTTCCTGTAGGTAGCTCATTGGGGGACATATAAGGTCACCTATGTGGTCTTTGTTCATGAAAGCAAGGCACCTCTCAAGGTGGCTTGACTTTCAGCACTATTGCAGTACTTGCATCTAATTCCAACTCTGCATTTTGAATTCACACTGCTCACATTATTGCTAATGAGCTACTGATTGGCAACAGCATGTTTAATAATCTCCCCATTCTGAGATTTGCCAACATCATACTAAACTCTTGAGTAGGTCAAAGTTTTCTAGTCTTAACAAGGAATTGGTTTCTGGAGGACAAAAATACCATGAAATTATACAATATAAAGGAGACAAGCCTGCATGAATACTCTAAATCACTGGAAAACAGATTTTACAATTTCTTTGGTTTTAGAAATGGTCATCTTGCTTAGGCTTCTCGTGGAAACATGATTGGGAATATTTCATCTCTCACAGACATTTAAAAATATGCAACAGAAGCATATGGATATTATTTCAACTAAAGTCAACAAATAATTAGTATTTTAGTATTTTCATGAGATTAAGGGTATATTTACCAAATGCTTGACTGCTTGTCTCTTAAACATAAATATCTAAGCCTGTGTTTTAACCTTTGCAGAAGTTTTAATTTTGAGAAATCAACAAAGACTAGCCTATCAGCAAAGTCATCTGGTCTTCATGTGCATTTACATGAGAGCAGTTTTGCTTATGAAGATAATTAATGCTGTTTATTCCAGTGACAGACTCAGAATAGATGCTTGCTTGATTGAATGAGTAAATGAATAAATACATGAGTAGCTCTAGAGATGGAGGTGTTATTATTACCATAAACAACAGTTTTGACTAACATTGTGATGATTGTGGTCCACAAGTTGTTACCATAGCAATCAGAGATTCTCTGTTCTCCTTGTTTTTCATTTTGCCATGTAGTACATTGTTTACCTAACCTATCATGTATTGAACATGCTGTTTCCTTTTTATTCTTTCTGACTATAAGCAAAATGAATATATTATTTTACTTCCTTTTTCTGAAGTATTTAAATTTAATTTTATTCATATAACCTTATCAGCTTGTTATATGCAAAAACAAACATATGCTCTCTTAGCTATTACAGCATTTTTAAGAAAGTATATGCCCTGAATGTTTAGACAAAACATTATGTATTCATCTCTAAATGGTTTTGGTTCTTTGTGGATAACTAAATTTGATTTGGATATACCAAAGCATAATTCAAGTGGTATCATAGAGAGAGAATACAACCTTCAAAGTTTCCTCAGTGTTCTAGGAAATAACAGGTTGTTTCGATGACTTTTGTAATTTTAACCTACAAATTGGTTAATAGGTAAATCAGATGTATAAAACTGTTGAAACTAGATGCAGTGATGAGTAACCCTAACATTGTTCAGTTTATTTTTATTGACTTTTTTCCACAATAAAAGGAATCAAAAGAGGTCTCGCTAGCAAATACATTCAACCAATTGATTCTATCTAATTTTAAGATATATTTTGACCAATTTTAGAACATAATTTTGAAGTAGTCAGTGTTAACCAGTAACACAGAAATATATTCAATAAAATATTTGTATTGTTTTTGAAATAATTCACTTTCAAAACTTTAACATAGTTCATTTCCCCTTTTTGTGAAATATTTTCACTTCTATATTTAGCACTAATACAGTGCTTGCTGTTAGTATAATTTCAGTCATTTTTATTTACATTTATTGCAGAAGTATAAACTTTTACTTAGAAATTAAAACAAATAATCAGAAAATTCAATAATTGCCACTTGTTTCTTTAAATTTTAGTATTCCATCTCTGCTTATGTTCAGGTATAAATTTAAGAAAACTTCCTTTAGAATAAAAATACTTAAAATTTCTGTGGAAAGAAAAGACACCTAAGTACCTTGTAAATGTAAAGCACTGTCTTTTCAAAGAAGACAGCAACTAAGCGTTTGTTGTTTTCTTGGCCTCAATGGTTTACAACTGCAGTTACAAAGCATGGCCATTCCTGCTAGACAGGAGGAGGATCATTTGTTCTCTTCCTCAGACTACTGTCATAAGAGATATTGCCCTTCTAAATGCAGCTTCTATGTGAGCCTGAAAGATTACTGGGGCAAAGTCTTCAGTAGGATTGTAAATTGGGTAGAAAAGAACCATGCTTTTCTGTAATAGAATTTCATTTGTATTTTAATAAATAAAACTTGCCTCAGGATCATAAAAGTGAAATAGCCACACTGGACAACCTTATAGACAAGGTAGCAATAACATACACCTTTAATCTCAGCATCCACACCAGCTTGTCATAGAAACCAGGAGGTAGTGGTACACGCCTTCAATCCCAGGTAACCAAGGAACACTATAACTACAACTATCTAACCTTCAACTCCCTCAAAACCCCAGAAGGAAAACTATAACTATAACTACCTGGCTTTACCTCCCTCAGAGATCCAAGAAGGAAATAATATTAACTGAGTAAGCAGGAAGTACAAGGAAGTGACTTTTAAAAAAATATGGTAATGACAGAAAAAGTTGGCTGCCTGGACAGTCTCACAAAGTTCCTCTGCAACACTGGGCCATCCATCCTTGACCTACAGGCCTAGCATATCCTGTAGACATTTCTGAGTAGCAGGATATTTTGTGTTCTGCTTGTTTAATAAGAACAGTATAATGTTAACAGCTGAGGTAGGGATATTTTCTTGTCCAGTGGCTTATTTTTGCCACAAAGAAAGTAAACCCCATGTGAGGTTCAAGACCCATTATCTTCTCTGAAGTAGATTGGTGTTGCCAAGAGCAGACATGTCTCATTGTCATAAAATAAGAGAACCTAGGTTATTATAACATCTTAAATGCCATATTCTGTAGATCTCTGAAGTGTTTGAAGATGACCTGTCTATCTAAAATATCTTTGTTTGACCTAGAAAACATGACTAATGTAACTACAAATTAGATTATACTAGATAATTAACTACTAACCTATATTTCTTTATTATCCTAAACAGTAGGTAATAATAATTTTCAAGGACTACAAATTAAATTACATTGTTAAATGAGTTATATAGATACAATACCTTGAACAAGAGTAGGAATATATGTACAGTATGTTTTAACAAAATTAAACTCAAATTGTTTCATTATACAAATTTTGTGTAAAATATACAAATTTCCAATCCAATGCAAAATATTCAAAGCTGGTAGTTGCTTTGTAAAAGTAGATTCAATAATCTACCTTTTTATCTTATTATATCTATATCCTCTCCTTTTTCTTCTCAGAGTAGATTCAATACTACCTTTTTATTCTAACATATATATTTATATATCTCATTTTTCTTTTGAAATCAAGATAATATCTATATCTACCTTTTTTCTTTTCAGAGTCTATTCAATAATCTATCCTTTTATCCTATCACTTTTCTTCTAAGATTGTTAATAGTACTATTACAATAATAATAATAATAATAAAACCTATAACAATAATAATAGCCCTTATAATAAAAGTAACAAATGACATTGAATGTCTTCTAAGGGTATGAAATATGTCTTTAATGGCCTGGAGAGACAAGTCAGTCCTTAATTACTCTTAATGTTCTTGTAGAGGAGCTGCATTCAGTTCCTAGTACCCACATGGAGGTTTACAACCCTCTGCAAAGTAACATTGAAAAGACTGAATGTCTCTTCTGACTTCTTAAGGGTTCTGCACTCATATGGTGCATATCCTTTCACTCATGTGAACATAAATATACATAAAATAAACAAATAAAAGTTTTAAAGAACAATCTCATAAAAATGCATAGAGGAAAGAGGAAAGTATTCAAAGTCAACAAAACAACAAAATTTTAGATTATTTTCAAAGTCTGGTCTATAAAACTACTCAGTTCTAGACGCAAAAACTAAGGATGAAAGCAAGAGTGATTACTCAATATTGATACTATAAGCACCATGAGTTTTGTATTTATTTTCATTGTTTTCCAGGAGAACTGACTGCTTTTAAGTAGAACAAAAGTCTACACAAAATAAAAAGTATCATTAATATGCTCCTGGGTCTCAGCTCTCCTAGCAATATGCTGTTATCACAAGTGAGAAAGAAATTAACAGTTTATAGATTAATAGGTATGAAAGTATTAAATTATCCCATAGTAGTAATATAAATACATTTGAAACTTCATTAAAATTTTTGACTAATAATTATAAAAAAGGAATTGTAGAGTAATTGTTATTGCTATGTTCAGCTGTTTAATGTCAATATTTAAGAGCTAAAATAAATACCAAATATATATTTACATTGTATATTTGAACAGATTATGGATGAATATACTTCTATAAAAATACTTAATTCTAGAAGAAATTAACTAAAATAATATTTTTAATGTAATGCAAATTAATAACTTTGCAATTACTTAAACAAAATTAGATTTTAAAGGACTGTCAGAAAAATGTTCACAAATTATACCTACCCTTTTTAAAACAACAGCCAAAGGCGCACTATCTAATACATATTAGTCATTTTGAACTTTCTAACTATGTCCAATTCACATCCTGATTTTTTTTCTTTTCAAAATGGTGAATGCTATGCTCACAAATGCCAAAAACAAATAAAGGAAAAAACATTATTTTTAATATGTTCCAGAGAAATCCATGAGTCTGTTGTTGTTTTAAATGTACTTATTTTGGGGGTGTGGTTACATACCTTTTCTCATTGGACACATATGCTATGCAGTTGATGTAGTTATGCTCTACATCATACCAAGTAAATTAATAGTTGTATGTTTGAATAAATTGAAGGAATTATTATATATATTTTAACTCTACCATAGTCAAATTCTCTAAACATTTTTCTCTCTGTAACAATCATGGAAATCTTAATCTTTAGGGATTATTGTAAATTCAAATAAATATTTGTGCTCATTGTGTGTATATGTAAAAGTTTATATATAAAAATAAATTAATATTTCATCTTTTCTAATATAGTTTACATAATGTGATAGCTATCCTGATAGATTGTTAACCCTTTCATTCTCAAATAATTAATAGTTTTTCATAATAACACATTATCAAAGAAATAGAATATGACCAACCAGGGTTGTTTTATGATATTGAACATTTACAATCAAGTGGTATGTATTCATAAATATTAATGTAGTATTTTATTCTTACTTTAACTTAGAAATTGATCAGACAAGAGTAGTTGAAGACTAGATATTAACCAATGTTTAATACCATTTTTTATTTTTGTGTGCTAATTATGGATGAATTCTCTTAACAACTTTCAACTCTGTGGTTTCTGTGTTTTCATAGACAGTTCTACAGTTGAAATGATAATTCAGGGATAAATAGAAATAGAACCCCAACTGTCTTATTGAATTGCATTGATCCTATATTAGGAAACATTTTTATATGATAGAAATAAATGTTTTAAAACTAATTGTTATACTATTAAATATATGATATTGCTATAGAAAACTGTAAAAATAGAAAATCAAATTGCTATCACACAAGTGACTGTTCACCTCAGTAACCAAAGTGAGTAGAGTATTAGTGCTGGAACTTATGGAAGAAAACAAGTAAAGAATTGCTCATAACATTGAAAATCTCATTCCCAGATGCTTCGCTGACTAATGTTGACCAGAATGTCCAGGAAACACAGGTGAGAAGCTTATTAATTGCTATTTATTTAAAAAAAAACCAGAAAGATTTGCTATTGTATGCTTGAAAGTTCGTATTGTTGATGTATCAGTACCCCGTCTTGAGACTGTCCATTAAATGAAGTGCTTATCGGTATAAACTTAAATATGCCTGGATCTACTCCTGATGAAGAGGAATGTTGTCAGAACTATTTCTGTACACATGGATATCTCTGTATGAATAGACTGATCCGTGGATACATGTGTGACGCATGCGTGACATCGTCTTTGAAAGGACATACCAAGTCATGTCTCTCATTTTGTCTTAGTCTGGGCTGAGAAAACACGTTTTGACCTGTTGAAAAAGATGAAGGTTTTCACTGATCTGTAAAATGAATGAAACTGTATGACAGGGAAGCAATTTGTTGCACATGCCTTACTTGTGGCATTATTATTTATCAACCATCATTTACTCTTCTTGAGAGATTTTTTTTCAAATGAGAATTTGATTTCTGCAATTTTAATTGGATCAGAACGTGTGTTTCCAGGATGGAGGAGCACCGAAGCAATCTGTTCAAACAGCTGGAAGTGTCAGCCGTTTGCCGAGGTTTGGAACAGGGAGAAAATCTGTTTTTAAAAACTGAAAACAGCAACAACAAAAAACTACATGGTTTCATTGTCGAAAGTATTTTTTTTTGCCCCTTCTAACATCATATACATTAAAACAGTATTAATTTTCTCAGTATGTCACAGTTTTCCCTAGTAAATTCCATCGCTAAGCCAGAGCAAACATTTTAAGTACCATTTCATCCCTTGCCCTATTTTGAGTGTCTTAGAGAACAGATGTCTCAGGATAAACCAAGAGCAGCAAGTCTAGGTGCCACAGACGGCGCTGGCTTGCAGAGGGCGCCTTGCCCTCCACATCGTTCCTCTGTTTCAGTTTAATTTCCCTGCCCTGCACATTCCTCACTTCTCTGCCTCTTTCATTTCCTGGGTCCTCAAATAAGGGTTTAGGTGCAGGCAATTGCTATATCAAAAACATTTGAAAGTGGTGCTCAGTGTGATGCCACAGAGAGAAGCGTAAGAGCGAATACTCAAGACGTATTAAAATTGCCAAATACAGCTTACAAACACATTAAAAGGGCATTACACAGCACTGTGACTATTTTGTATCATTTAGTAGTGGAATTTAGAACTTAGGCATTGTCCTCAATCTGGAAAATCTTTTTCCTGCTTCAGAAAATAAAACTTAGTCAATGCGATAGATTCATAAGATTATTAACAATGCCTTTTCATCGCACAGAATTTAGTGCTCTTTATAGAAATGTTGAGCATGTGATTCAAACAAAATGTCAGCCCCTATCTACCACCAATATGAATATTATAACAATCCAGAACATCACGCAGTCATTTGTCTTTCGCTACGAAATTTCCATGGGGCTCTGTTTCTTATTTGAGTGAGGGGAAAATAATGGAATATGTCAGTCTTTAAAATTCTTTTTTTTTCAGGTTCATTTTTTTTTTAAATTCCTAATGATAAACTTTTCTTTAGTATTTTTATTTTTTTTTTTGGTTTTTCAAGACAGGGTTTCACTGTAGTTTTAGAGCCTGTCCTGGAAGTGATAAAACTAATACCTTAATGTCAAAGAAATATTTTATTTATAATTTTTCTATGCTTTCTTTACTATAATCATTACCAAGAAATTCCATATGGAAAAAAGAAAAAGATGTTGATCAAATCAATGGCAAAATTTCATTCATTCATTATCCAGTTCTCATTCAGTTTATATATATGTGTATATATATATATGAATATATTTTTAAGTTGCTCTGTGACCTCACTATTATATTATTGGAACATCAAGTTATTTTGGCTATTGTAGGCCTTTGATTTCCACAGTGTTCAGCAAGATCAAGGCAATGCCCTTCTGAAAGTGCTGTGACCTTCACTCTCTCACATATGCCCTTTCTGAGTGCTCTATTACAATTGCGTGAAGGGCCTCAGAGCAGAACATATCCTTTGAGCACAGATTCACAGCTAGGGGCAGTCTCAGGTCTTCCACACTCACAGCATGTGCTAAAAGGAATTTTTATTGTACATGGAGTGTTTGAAGGAGAATTTTATTCTACAAAGTGCCCGGCTTTGTTTTTATTGTCCTTAAGGACCTTCTTTGACTAAATGAAGCAATACAGGAAGCCTAAAATAGTTCTATGGATTATATAAAATTAGTATATAAGATTAAAAGATATAATTGCAAGAAGCAGACTGAAGGACAAAGGGGTTGGAGTCATCATGAGTTTTGTGATGATAAATACGACAACTGAGAGAATTAGCAAAGATTTGTATTCCTAAAAGCAGCCCAGGAAAACATAGGAGCCCATGTTAAAATGGCAGAAAGGAACAGTGTATACAGAAGTGAGACTTGTACATACTGACGCTGTGTGAGTGACAGTTTGAAGAAGGAGTTGTATGCAAAAAAAAACCAACAAAAATATGTAAGCTGTCTGTGTTTGTGTGTGCATACACTCACAGGAAGTGTGGCATAGCCTTTACTAGATTAGATCAGCCTTAAATAATTATTTTCTTTTTAATTAAATTTGTTCTACTTTATTATATTTTATTATTAAATGAGGTAATTTTAAAATTTAGATTTTTTATAATTTCTCTACTAATGGATTTTAACTGTGAAGTGACTATGCCAGTTATTTTTTTCAGGTTTTCTATATAAAGGATCTGAAACATAATAAGTTTCATTAGATGTGCAAATACTCTTCTTTAAAACCAAACTATGTCAAACTATGGGGAGAAAGTCCAGATTTTAACACATGAGTGTGTATCCCCATGCACTTCACATGAGGGATATTTTACCTACAGTCAGTTGTTTGTTCAAGTGAGAAGAATTAGTACAAAGTTTGAACTCTGAATAGCTTTTGTTTCCTATGTAAGTTTGCTTGAACTGTGTGTGTGTGTGTACTTGTGTGTGTGTGTGTGATCTTGTATTTGTCTGTTTGTATTTTGTAATGAATACAGTAGAATAATCACATACTACATTTGCAAACAATATTTAGCATAATTTATCACAAGCTATCTTCATGCCATTTGGAAATATCTGCACACATAAAAAATACACAACTCCAGGGTCTAGAGATAACTTATAAGAATCACCTCCTCTGCTTAGAGGGCATAACGACTCCATAGAAATTCCCCCATCTCACTTGAAACACACAGAATAAATACAGTGATGAGAGTTTTTGAATAACCCATTCAAATTTCCTCTCTATTGGAGTATATGGCACTTCCTTTTTATATTTTTACATTTAAAAGTAGCTGTCCAAAATTGTTCTGGACTACATCCTTTCTTTGTACAATTTTGTCCATCACCTGATTATCTTGACCTCAGAATTTGAATATTTTAGTCAGTAGACAATCTATTTTTTTCTTCTTGCATTATGAGTTTTTGCTTTTATTAAATTTCTTTAACTTGAAATTTAGTATAATTCTATCATATTTATAATAAAATATTTACTAATAAAATATGAACAGAAACAAAAATTTTGTTATTTAATTCCACTGATATAAATGATACTATGAACCTGAGATATTATAAGTAATATATGTAGCATATTTCAAAGTACTTTTAGCATTGATTGGTTTACTTTAGGTAAAATGTATATGATAGTAATATCTGAATTTAGTTAGATCCTCTGGTTCTTCAACTATCTTGAGTCATTGAATACATCACTTTAGACATATTTAAGCATCAATTGTACCAAATCAAGATAAAGTATTTGTACTTCAGTATAGGAATATTTCCAGCCCTAATAGATTTTAGGAGATGTTTAAAAATTCTACACTTGACAAATATTTG
The DNA here is from genome assembly GCA_004026605.1 of Ondatra zibethicus. NCBI lineage: Eukaryota > Metazoa > Chordata > Mammalia > Rodentia > Cricetidae > Ondatra > Ondatra zibethicus. The sequence continues at coordinate 74,904 of PVIU01008313.1, forward strand.
AGATATATATTCTTCAATACTGGACTCTAAAGGATTTTCTCTATTGCATAAAAAGAACAACAAGCTTGCAATTGTCAATGCATAAGCTTCTAATACATAACTGACAGGTACCATGAAACATAGATTAATATTTCTTATACAGTATGACAACCTAAAATTTGTGCCCCAAACAATCCACATATATAGTTAATTAAGTCTTTTGAAATATGTTATTTATGTTTATTTAAGTGTTTGGGAATTTCATGAATACGCAAGATGTGTCATAATAATTTTCACCTACATTGTGGTCTCTTATCCAATCTGAGGACCTGAACGCCTTTCTTTCCTCCCCTTCCTCCCTCTCTCCTTCATTTTTATACCCTTTGATTTAGACTCAGCTTTCTAACATAAATATAAGAAGGGGTTTATTGACTGATATGGCCGACTTTTCAGTTGCTAAAATACAACAGAAAATGAAGAATGCCTCCCCCTAGGAAAATGTTAAGGGCCAATGGCGTCTTAGAAGAAGGTGAGGCTCCATGAGCAACCCCACGATCCATGGTACAATGTTGATGGCCCCATTTCAGTCAGGCCTTACACAAGAGGCATATATAGTTGCTATGAGTTTAAATAGTGCAGCATGAAATATACACTTAAACAAGATAACATTATTTAATCTTTATTGCAGTCATAAAATTAAGTTTAATAATGTTAACACATAAAGTTATCTCAGTATGTTCTATTATCAGTTTGGTATAAGATATTCAGTAAACTGAAAGTTTGTGTTACAATTGTGCTGTTCATTTTAAAATCCCTAAACTGAATCTTTTAGAGAGTGAGGTAACCCAGGCTCATACAAAAGTGGTATGTATTCACTCAAAAGTGGATATTAGATGTAAAGCTAAGGATAATCAAGCTACAAACAACAATCCCAGAGAAGCTAGGAAACATGGGAGACCCTGAGAGGGGCAGACATGGAGGACCCCAGGAAAATAGTTAAGTTCTCCTGGGTAAACTGGGAGGGGGGGTATAGAAGGAAGGGGATGTGGGATGGGAACATGAGGGATAAAGAAGACCTAGTTGTGGAAGGGACGGATGGGGAGAGCAATGAAGGAGGTATCTTGATAGACAAAGTCATTATGTGTTTAGGGAGAAACCTCATGTTAGAGAATTTCTCAGGAAGCCCCAAGAATGATGACCCCAACCAGCTAAGACTCCTCACAATAATAGAGAAGGTGTCGGAAGGGGCCTTCCCCTTTCATCAGATTAGTGACTACCCTAATTGTCAACATTGAACCTATATCCAGTAACTGATGGAACAAATGCAGTGTCCCACAGCCAAGCACTGGGCTGAGCTCCTGCAGTTCAGTTGAAGAGAGGGAGGAGGGATCATATGAACAAGGGGGGGTCAAGAGCATGATGGGAAAAACCACAGAGACAGCTCACCCGAGCTAGTGGGAGCTTATGAACTCTGGACTGACAGCTAGGGAACCTGCATGGGACCGAACTAGACCCTCGGACTGTAGGTGAAAGTTTTGTGGCGACCCCTGGCAGTGGCACCAGGAACTATCTCAGGTGCATGATCTGACTTTTTGGAGCCCAGTCCTTATGGTGAGTTACCTTGTTCGGCCTTGATATGGGGGGAGTGGAGGTGCTTGGTCCTGCTTCATCTTTGTTGACTCCCCTAGGAAGGCCTTACCCACTCTGAGGAGTACATAGGCTTGAGAAGGGAGAGAGTGGTGGAGAAAAGGGGAGGGAGGAGGAACTGGGATTAGTATGTAAAATGACAAGTACATTTTTAAATAAAAAATATTTAAAAATCTTTTATATTTTATGTACTCGAAAATGAATGCTTCTTTAACATTTCCTTCCTTTTCTTAAAAGAAAATTGCAAAACTTTGTATTTATTTTTGCGTGGTGTGTGTGTGTGTGTGTGTGTGTGTGTGTGTGTGTGTGTGTGTGTGTGTGTGTGATTGTACATGTGCTATGAGCCAAGATTTTTCTATGGAGGTCAGAAGACAACTTGCAGGAGTCAATCACCCTTCATCATACAGATTCCATATCTAAAGTCAGCTCATCAGGCTGATTGTCTGCCTCTTTTCCTGTGAGTTACATTCCTGTCCCCTCTTTCTTTGTTAAGATTGGAACTTATAGAAATATCCTAAATCCATGTGACGTTTGAAGCCATACTGGATGAAATTAAAATCATAGTTTGAGGTTTAAGTATTTTTAAAGAATTAACTGATTTTATATAGATTTTGTTCCGATTTATTTTTAAATTAACCATGCAGTGTCTTCTTTGGGCATATACTTATTCACACATTATTTGCTTTGTGAGTGAAGAACTAATTAGTAAAAATGAACACTATTCTTCATTATCATTAAGGATACAACAAAATCTCATGACATCTTGATACAAAACTCTCTGCACAAGATAAAACACGGAATCACTTAAATTTTAGAAATGTTGAACAAGTGTGGTCAAAGATGCCAATTATTTTTTTTAAAAGCAGCAGGGGCATATGTTATAACAAATGGCATGGATCAATGAATACAATATTTTCATTTTACCTGGGGACTGTTGAGAAAATGAAGAGCAAAGTCTAATCTACAATTTAGGTTTGATTCAAATAAATATGGATGAATAATGCACTTAGATTTGTTTTTGAAATGGTGATTATTATTATAGATTTGCTAACTTTTAAATGATAAGGTAGTATTTTCCATATCGATGTGGGTGTCTGTGTCTGTTCTGTATATTGTGCCTGGAGTCTTCTGCCTGGATTTCACAGTTCAGAAACTTTGGAGTTTCTCCACCATGACCTTACTTGTTTTGTGTTTTCTTTCTTTGGTTGCAGAGGCTGGAGTCAAACTGAAGAGCCCCACTTCTCTCTCCCTTGAAAACAGCTGCCCCTGATATTTTTACTGGATAAAATTTGAAAATGTTTCAGTTCACAATGGTGGATTATTGAACTGCTTATCCCTGGAAGATTTGCTCATGGGAGCCAAAGTGACGACATTTCTGGTGTGGTGGAACTGGCTCTCTCACTCCATGCTTCATCCCCTTTTCAAACCAAATTTTTTTCTTCTGATCTACAAATATTTTTTTTAAGAAAGGAAAGAGAACAACGCCTTCATTGGCATCAAGTTCTGTATCAATCCATCCTACATTGCCATCCATGATTTAACAGACTGTAGAATCTTGAATACTCTATATCACTTTAACAAATAAATGTTTTACTATGACACAATTTGCACATTGCCTTATTTTTGTAGATACGTTTTGCTTGAAGCCTGAATGATGGTGTGATTTTTGTAATAAATAGTATGTTTTAATAAATTTCTTTTATACCTAAGAAGTGAAAATATTAAGGAATTCCAAGTTGTTTAATAATAGTAGAACAAACTTTTTCTTTAGAGTGTACCCATGTCTAACAGGGGAACACGCAACTATTTCAACTCACATACAGCAGCTGAATATTTTATGCGAGACACACAGTAATGAGGACTCTCTTCCTCTAATGGACCTGCTCAGAAAAAGAGCAGAATGGGGAAATTACTAATATTACAGATTGGCTTTGGCTTTCCCAGAGAACCAAGGAAGTAGGAATGTTAATAACTTGGTCAGGTGTGTGTGCCATGCTCAGGGTCTCTTCATAGTACAGGTCTTTTCTCCAATTTTTCAAATATTCAGAGTAAATAAAAAAGAGCACCCTTACTTTAATACCAAAATATGTAGAAATGAAATATCTTTGATGGTTACAAATATTAAGAAAGCTACACTCATATAGTGTCTAACCTTAGCCTACTAGAGTTTTCTTGGACTGAAGCATCAGGAGCAATTTCTGTACTTCCTCTCCTAAACTGTCAAAAATATTTGAGTAAAATTTATAAATACACATAAACTGTCTTAGTTCATGGTATAATATGTAGGCTTAATGAACCTTAAGTGGTATTCTTTTTTCTATTTGAAATTGGGGTTTTTCAAGACTGGCAAATTATATGTATATTCCTTGGTCATCCTGGTTGTTCATTGAAAACAGGAGCTGCATACACTGGGCAACAAGAACACTTGCATAAACTTACCAGTCATGCCAAATATGTGATTGAAGTGACTTTGTTGAGCTTAGATTTTAGTAATGATTTCTGACATTAACAATTGTCTTAATTCTCTGATTTTGACAACTTTAATAATTTGGGAAAATATGGTTCGTGTGTATGTGTGTGTGTGTGTGTGTGTGTGTGTGTGTGTGTGCAAGTGCACGTGCACATGCACTGCATACCATCAAATGATTATATTGAAGAAATGGGTATACACTAAACAACTTGCACTGGCCCAGAAGATTTCATCTACAATGCTTCTTTTCCCCTCCAATGTGCAAATGTTAGGGACAGTGGTGTTTCTGGATCACAGCCCGGATCAATATTTCAAGGACTATTGTGAAAATGCTCTCATTCGCCTCCTTACTCTTGGACTCCAAATCTTGCTTTCCTTGGTTAGTGATAATCAATTGGTGTTTTCAGCCTGGTTTGTCATTTACATTATTATTATGATGATGAAGATGATGATGATGAAAATAACCATAATTTTCTTTTCTACAGAGTATACTTTAAATGTATTAGAATGAAAATTTAAATTTTTTAGTCTGCATTTCCAATAATAAACAAATTTTTCTTTTATATTTTTATTCAGTCAACCATTAAGGAAGCAATCATAATATTTACATTTAAAATAGTAATTATTAGGAAGCGTCTCATTATATGAATATCAAGGTATGCAATACTGAAAAAATTTATGCAAAGATATACATGGTTATATTTTGAAATTTAGTATTTTTACATAATATATATGTACATATACATATATATATATGCACATGTTGTATGGGTGTGTATATGCCATGTCATGCATGTGGAGCTGAGGGGAAATTTGTAGGTTCCCTCTTTCTATCGTATATATCCTGGAGTTAGAATGTAAATCATCAGAGTTGTTGGCAGGCACCTTTACTGTATTAGCCATCTTAATGGACCCAAACTCCCTTATATTAAGGATATGTAATAGAAAACGAATGTATAACAAAGTGAGATTAATGATCATTCACAAAGTTCTCAATGAAGTTAAAAAAGTTAATTTGAAATAAGTGGTCACAATAAATTTATTTTATTATTTAATGATGCAAATGAATAATCTAAGAAAATTTCAACCACAAAGTTATTGACCTCATGCAGTACTCACTTCTCTATATATATTTTTTTAATTTTTGAGTAATTATGCCTTTTTGTGTACTAAAGTGAACGTTATAGGTGTGGATGCCCACAGAAGCTACTATGCAGCATCTCAGATACAGTATTTTATAAAATATTGTAAGCACATGAATAGGGATTCAGATATGGAATATTACATGTGTTCCCCATGCAGTGCTTGTGATTTGTTTGGCAGACTGGATGCAATAGTTCCAGCTATAAATCTATAAATTTTATAATCATAATCTGAAAAACTGAGAGTGACAAATAAAATATAATGTTGGTCAAAAATAATAACATAAATAAGATTCAATTAATTTTAATTACTTCTTTTAATTTTACAAATGATATGTAGTATCTTATACTAACTTTGATTTTCAGTTTGCTAAGAAAATATGCAATATTTATGTAGGGTGTTTTAGGATTTGGTTGCTTTTCAAAATATACTAATATACTCAGATTGTTTCATTTTGTGTTTTACTTACTTTCAGTTCATTTGACAATACATTATTTTAATCTTTATTTCAAAAATGTATTTATATCAACATTTTTTTCAATTTGCTGGTGAAATAGATGTTCAAAATATGTCTAAACATTGATCATACTAATGATGCAAACTCTATGAAGTTCAGCCAGAGCCAAACATCTCCAGTGTTGGAAAGCTCTATTGCACATGCAAATATGAACATTGGGAAGAGCTCGACTCTGCCTTTCAGAAAAGGTTTTCATTGTGGAAAACACATTTAACACAATAGGGGGCACAGGCACACTGACAAATTTCGGTGTGTCTCACATTCACAGTATTCAGCAAGGCTTTTCAACCCTAAACGCTCATGCCATTTATGTAGTAATGATATTAATTTCTCCCTCCCTTGTTCCTGATGAGCTCATCAACCTTTACTCACTGTGAATTTGTCGAGTGTAGATATTTCACGTAAGCAAGGTCTTGTAATATTTTTCCTTTTGTATTTGGCTTATTCCAATTACCAACATGCAAGGTTAATTCACCTTGAAGCATAAATAAAAATTTTATGACTTTATATATACATATATGTGTATACATATATTTATATGTTATATTGTTTCAACCATTCATTTTTATGACTTCCACATTTTGGCAATGTTAATTATGTCAAAATGTTCAAGTATCATTTGTTTCTCAGTTTTTAATTTTTTGCATTTGTGTTTAGACGTTAGTCCCTAGGTTTTGTGAATATTTTTTTAATCCTTCTTTCCTTTTTGAAAAAAAAATCATTTGTAATAAACTGCTTTATTGATGTCCACTACACCTACATTGTCTTACTTTTTCCTAAGCAATGTATGTGACTTACTTTTTCACAATTATAATATTGAAATAAGTCTAAATTATAGCCATAAGATGTTTAACCAAGAGAGTACATTTGAAGAATTATTTCACTATGTGATTTTTCATTTTAATGAATCCAAAATGTATATTTAACAAATGAGATAGATACAATGGCACTACATCATGTAAATGTTCAGCATCATACAAGGTATTATTCACTGAAATGTTATGTAACGATTGTGGGTTTTTTTTTTTCCAGTGAGTCTGACTTTCATTTCCCAGTTGTCTTTTGGTGTACTTATTGGATCTTGAACCTTTTAAAACTTCTCAGCTGAATTTTACACTCAATTTCTTTATCTTTTAAAACATGATACTCTCTCTTTCTCTCTTCTCCTCTTTCTTTCTCTCTTCCTCTCAGTAGTATTTATATTTGAGATGTTTAGATATATGTTACTGGATTTACGATTTTTGAATTTTCTCCCATATTATAGAGTATCGTCCCACAGTCTTTTCTCAAAATTTCTTTTTACATACTTTGTGTAGGGTGTGAGTATGTATGCAATAGGATGTGTGCTGAGGTCAAAGAATTTTTTTAAAAGTTTATGCCTTTTAGAGCTAGAGAAATGGCTCAGTGGTTAAGAGCACTGCCTGATCTTCCAAAGGTCCTGAGTTCAATTCCTAGCAACCACATGGTGGATCACAACCACCTGAAATGAGATCTGGTGCCCTTTTCTGGCCTGTAGGCATACATGCAGGCAGACCACTGTATGCTTAATAAATAAATAAATCTTTTTAAAAAAGTTTATGCCTTTTGACATATGGGTTATGGGGGGGTTGAATTTGGTTTGACAGGTTTGTCCTTGATTATAGCCCCACATTTTTATATTCTTCTTTAAGAAAGAAAAAAATCAGTTATTATGAAGTCAGTATGTTTCCTTTTTATTATTGCGTATCAGTTTAGTGTTAAACAATTTTTCTCCAACCCAAGGATATGGTGAGTTTTTTTTTTTTTCTTTACAATTTTACCACTTGATCTGAAGTAAGTTTGTACACTGCGTAAAGTGGAGAAGTAACCCATTTTTTTCTCTTGGCTGAGAAATCCAGTCAGGGAAGGGCCATCAGAAAACACAATTTATTTTTTCTTTTATTGGACTATGCATCCTTGCAAAAGATCAATTGATCCTCATAATGGAATATTTCTGGTATCTCTTCCACTAGCCCTCCTCATGTTTGCCTTATGAGAGTAGCACAGCCCTGTAACGAATAGGGTTCAATTAGCTTGTGAAGGGATCCTGCAAGTACACAGTTTTCTCTTTTTTCTCCTTTGTTATCAATATTATTTTCAATATTTAGGAAATATGAGCCAGGCAGTGGTGGCGCATGCCTTTAATCCGAGCACTTGGGGGGCACAGGCAGGCGGATCTTTGTGAGTTCGAGGCCAGCCTGGTCTACAGGAGCTAGTTCCAGGACAGGCTCCAAAGCTACAGAGAAACCCTGTATCGAAAAAAAAAAAAAAGAGGAAATATGATATTCAACAGTCATTTGTTGTTCAGCTTTCTCATTTCTATAAAACACGAATTCATGTTGGAATTTTTAAGAGGTTCTAAGAAACATGAGATTATGATGTATAATATGAAACAGTTAAGTTAGGGCTTCCAATTCATGAGCATGGAATGCTTTCACAGTTGTTGTGTTATCCTTAACTGCTTTCAACAGTTTTTATTGTTATTATAAGTATTGATTATCTCATGAGTACACTCAGGGTCTTTCATTAGGTCTTGTAGCTTTTGATTTATTTTCTGGAATGTTCTATAAATAAAACCTTACTAATTTTTATTTTTCCAAGTGTATTCATTTAGTATTTTGCATTGGCATATTTTTTTCCTCTTCACTTACCATAGCAATCTTAAGCTAAAATCTTTGTGCCCATTGTCTGTTATACTTTTAAAACTTTGCTGCTTTTCATTTGCTACTATTTTCTTGAGGATTTAGGCATAGGTATAAAATACACTGCTGTATAATTTTATGCCTTTCTAATATTTCTGTATGTCTCTGTTTTTCGGATAATAGAATGAATGAAGACTAATTTATTACCTTTCTGTTAGAATTCATGAGTGGATCCATTTGGGTTTTGGTTTTCATTTTTTGGGGGGAACTTTAGATTATAGGTTGGTTGACTCACTTGTAAGTCTATAGAAACTTTATTTCTCCTTACCAAGAAATTCATGCAACTTATCTGCTAGCAGAAACATTTCAATTTTTTCTCAGCTGGTAAACATGCCAGCATATATTTACACTTGATAGTCCCAGAATTATTGTCATTACAGTTTGTCACCTATTGTGAGTCTGCTATCGTGGTATATGCAAAAACCTCCAACTTTCATTGTAGGCCTGCTTATTATTCTTTGTACTCTGCCAATATTTGTTTCAGGTATGGTTGGACATTATTTTTGTCCAGGTAAGTTAATAACCACTTCCTGATTAAGTATCCCTCCTCTCAACTACAGTTATTCTTTTCTATAATCGTCTTCAGTTATGTCTAGGGCCTCTAAAGTTAGCTCTCTACTCTCCTTTTGTTCTTTGTTTGCAATGAAGTAATCTTTCAGTCTCAGACCATTTGTTTTTTCAAACACTGGACCAGAATGAAGCCTTTGTTTATTTGTTTCTTGTTTTCTTCTGTCCTTATCTGCTTTTTTTTTTTCACTGTTTCAAAGGATATTTATTTCTTTTTTTTTTCCATACATTGTTTTGTTTTATTTTTTCCATTCAAGAACATAATTAAAGATAAAAAAAAAATTTTTTTCCTTTCTTCCCCTTCTCCCGGTCCCCTCCCACTACCCCCCACCCCTCCTCCCTCCCCCTTCTTCCTTGAAAGAGGGCATGGTGCCCTGCCCTGTTGGAAGTCCAAGGCCCACCCCCA
>PVIU01008314.1:0-15000 GCA_004026605.1 Ondatra zibethicus
AAAAAAACGAAAACTGAAATCGCTCCGGGTCATCCTAAACAGTCACACATTAATGTAAGGGTCTCGCAAACTCTGAAGTCTGTGGGACTTAATGGTTCAAGTTCCGAATCTCAAGAGCCCACCACAGAAGCCCACAGGCCAGAGGCTGAACATAAATACCATCCAGCCATCGCCCCGAGGCAAAACGGTCGTCCACGCCCAGAAAGGTGGCGCAGGCTTAGGTAAGAAGAGAGGAGGGGCGGGGGGGGGGGCGGGAGGCCACCAAAACAGCCGCGAAGCTACGGTTTCAGCGAGCAGAGGTGGCGAGCTGGGGACAGAACCATTTCCTAAAGTTGACAATCAACGGTCGGCTCAGAGGGACAGAACCTGCGGCCCCGAGAACCGCGTGAAGCTGCACCCAGCCCGCTAGACGCTCCCCGCGGCCCGGCCCCGCAGCCTCACTTCTCCACATCCGCAGACTTCATGATGTGGGTCTTGGCCGCCGTCAGCTTCCAGGGCCCGAAGGAGAAGTCCTGGTGGCTGCTCTGGAAGCCGTGGATCATCATGGCTGAGCTGGCGCCGCAGAGCCACTCGGAGCAGGTGCCGGCGGCAGCGGTCACGGCGCAGCCGTCCCTGAAGCGCGGCTCCCGGGTTTGTCCGTTACCATCCCGGCCCCGCCCCCTGCCGCCGCGACGTGGGCCCGCCCTTCCGCCCCTATTGGTTTTGCTTCCGGGGCCAGCCGCAGGTTTGCGTCACTCGTGTCTTACGTGAGGACGCTGGGGGGCGGGACCTAGAGCGCCAGAGCGTTCTCACGGGCGCATGCCTGGAAGTCTTCCGGTGACGTCATCCCAGAGCGGTTAGGGGAAATACATCTTTCTCGATCCAGAGATTACAGGCTTCTGTGCCTTACCTACACATTTTTTTTCTTGTTTTGTTTTGTTTGTTTTGTTTTTTTTCGAGATACCTTGCAAGCCGCCGAGGCCCTGTGTTCAGTTTTTTTTGTTTGTTTGTTTTTTTCGAGACACGGTTTCTCTGTGTAGCTTTGGCGCCTGCCTGGAACTCACTCCGTAGACCAGGCTAGCCTCTGCCTCCCTAGTGCTGGAATTAGAGTGCGCCACCGCACCCCGGCCCCATTTCTTAGTACCACAAAGGGAGCCACAAATTTTCCTTAGAATATCCTAAGACTTTCCTACCTGCACACCGGTGTAGTGGAAACAATGCTGGAAGCCTGGTGCTCTATCTATGCTTGCAGTGCAACTGTATGCATCTTTGGGCAAAACCAACTAATTATTTTAGGCTTTTGGCTTCCTCCAAATGAGATGATTTCATGCTAGAGCACCTCTCAAAACTGTTTCCCATCCCATCTCAATTCCAGCTGCCCCCGTATTCCTACCCATCTTGAACTCAACATTTCATCGACTCTTTCATCTACTCCGGAACCACTAAGCGTCCCTACATGGTTTCTGACTCAGTTCCTGCCTTGATTTCCTAGAGATGTAAGCGAAACAAACCCTTTCCTCCTCAGAGATTTCTATATGTATTTCTGTTCTGTGGAGGCCCAAAAATGTGAGCCTATTTCTACCTTGTCTGAAGATCAGAGAGTTTCAGCTTGCTGGAAGTTGTTGCCAGTCCACACTGACCAAAGGTCAGAGACTTGGAACTTACTTTATTCCTTCAAGGTTATTGTCAAATAAGAGATCAGAGAATTCTGCTCTCTCAAGGTTTAACAGGTGTGGCTAATATCCAGACCTTGTATTTCAGGTGTAGAGAAGTAGATCTGTTTCTACCTCAAAAGTCTAAGGATCCAACTAAGTCCTACTCCCTTAGGGAGATAATGGATTCCACCCAGGGAGTGGTTTGCCTACAGAATGTTTAGGGTATGAGCATTACTTGTCTTGTTGTAGCAACAGAGTCTTTAATTAAGAATGTAGCCCACAACCTTCAACTGGTATGCTCATTTTCTTGTATGATGTTAATGCAGTTTTTTATCTTACTCCTACCTTTTGGGGTCGGGTATTTTAAGCAAATGGAAATTAAACATGGGCAATTTCAGTATTCACTGGAACTCCCCCTCCCCATACTGTCCTCTGTTTCTGTTTGTTATTTTTACTCCCATCTTCATCCTCTTCTTTTTCTAATCTCCGTGCCCCTACCCTGGTAAGTGGTATTTTGTCCAAGCTGGTCTCCCGACACTGACCTGGGAACCCATCATCAGTGTCCCTGCCTGAGGTTCTGGGTTAATTCATTCTGTTGTCATTCTGTCCTTGCTTCCTGCCACAGTCACTCCCACTTTGCCCATGGAAAGTGGAGCATGCCAGCATCCCCATGGAATGAAGAAGTTCATTCTGAGCAGTGAAGTGTTGTCTTTCTTCATCATTGGCCTATACAGTTGGCTACTGAAGCACTCCCCCTGGGAGGCTGGGTCCTTTCACTAATGTTGAATTGTAAACCTCACATTATCTAGACCCACTAGACCTAATAAGGAAGTGAATGAGTAAATTACATGTAATAAAATCTATCCCAACATTTTTTCTGAAAGTCTCATATAACCTAGGCTGACCTTCACTATTTTAGCCAAAGATGATGTTGAATCCCTGATCCTTCTGGTACTTCCCAGGTGTTGGGGTTATAGGTTTGTATCACCAAGCCCCCCTCCATTCCAACATTCTTACTATATAATGTCTTCTTTTGAATTTTTCTAAATTAAGCCAAGAAAATGTGGAGGACCTTTGTGATTTTCAAGACCAGTCTCGTCTACAAGGCAATTTCCAGGACATCATCCCAGACCCTGTGTCAATAAACAAACAAGCAAACAAATGTGTCTCTAGTTCTTTAAGCAGAGGCCGTGGCTGAGTTTAGGTTTCACTCATTCTACTGAACAAAAAATGTCTGCTGTTGGTACCATCACATTGAATGGAGAATCTCTTTTAACTACAACCTACCAATTCAAGTTCAACATACTCTAAAATTACATTCCTCCATCTTTGAACCTGAAATGTTGTATTTCATGTCTATACTTGCTTTCTGAAATTGTGCCAATGAAAACTAGCAAAATAATGTGTTTTGTTTTGTTTTGTTTTGTTTTGTTTGAGACAGGGTTTCTCTGTGTGGCCCTAGCTGTCCTGGAGCTTGATCTGTACACCAGGCTGGCCTCAAATTCAGAGATCTGCCTGCCTCTGCTTCCCAAATGCTGGGATTAAAGTCGTGTGCCACCATGCCCGGTGCATGACTTTTTTATTTAATGCTTGGAACAGACTATTAATGTATTACTACTCTGTTGTCAGAGCCTATGACCTTGCAATACTGCCACTCTGATCACCCGTCTGGCATTGTTATATTTCATATACTCCTAATGCAGCTGTTACACTGTTTCTCTTCTTTTGTTTTTCAAGACAGGGTTTTCCTGTGTAGCCCTGGCTGTCCTAGAACTTGCTTTAAGGATGAGGCTGGACTCGAACTCACAGAACTCCACCTGTCTCTGCCTCCTGAGTGCCGGGATTAAAGGCATCACTGCCCATGGCCCAGGATGTCTTTTCAATGGTCAGGGTGAGTTCTCACATCTCTCATCTGTCTAGAGAGCAACTGGGTGGCAGGTGGCAGGAGGCAGGAGTTACCTGATGTACCGTACAGCTGTACCAAGCTCAGGATGGGATCGGTGCTTCCAGAAGTTGGTGACCTCTGCACTAAACAGTATTATTTGTGTTGATATTTTGTGTCTTTGGTATTACTTTTTGGCATTAAAATTGTGACCGTGTAAAGATTGTGATTCTTTTTAAAACAGATTTATTTATTTAATGTGGTCTGTTTGCATGTATGCCTTTATGCCAGAAGAGGCCATAAGATCCCGCTATAGGTGGTTGTGAGTCACCATGTGGTTGCTGGGAATCAAACTCATGACCTCTAGAAAAACAGCCAGTGCTCTTAAGCACTGAGCCATCTCTCCAGCCCCTGACATTGTGATTCTTTGTTGCATATTTATAATGTGTGTGTGCAAGAAGAGTGATTTAAATGTGAGGCCTGGAACAGTAGCAAATGCTCTGTTAGCATTTGAACTTAGGCAAATAGCTCTTTTGGAGTCATTTACACAGAGAAACAGCTGTACTATATCACTGTTGACACAATGTCAGGGAATGAGGCAACTATGAACACTTTAGAGAGAATAACCTTATTTTAGTATAAATGGCATTTATTTGGGCTCTTAAGAAAATATAAATACCTAAAAGATTGATTCAAATGTTATTTTGAGTTTCTGAGAAAACCGCTAGCCTTAATCCCTTGTAAAACACATGCATTTTGAAATGCCTTTTATAGAAGTAGCCGCTGAAGGATAGACTTTTGTATGTGTATTTTAATCCAGGTCATCAAAATACTAAGCTATAAAACTTCAGGAGATGGGCAAACTACTGTCAAGGAAACGTTTATATGCTGATGTCTGAAGATAACAATGAAGCATATGAACCAGGGATTAATAAACCAGCTAACAGAGAATCAGATTCAAACCAAAGCAAACAGAACAATCCTAGGAACTCATGCTGGTTCTGCCCAGATGCTGCACAATCAAAATATTTTCCTTTCTTTTCCCTTTTTGGGTGGGGGTGGAGGTCTTGGAGAAACTGAGACCGTTTATAAACAAAGAGTCTGAAGGGACAAACATTCTGAAACCATAAACTTGGGTTTTATATTGGAGACAAACAAGTAGAGACAGGAATGAGCTAAAAAGGGAAGGATGCTGAAAGCTAGGGCTGAAATCTAAGTGAGTTCCCACCAGGGCTCAGGCCTCTCCTCCGATGAAGAGTCAGGAAGCCAAGCATGCTGGGGTGGGGTCCCATCAGTGTAATGTGAGTTCCATGTCTGATGTGGAAAGGAAAAGAGACAAAAAAAAAAGAAGAGGAGAGGACAAACTGGAAGAACTAGGGTGCAGCAAGGGGACCTTTCAACACTTACTTTGAAGTGGGAGACAGGTCCAAACAGGTTCTTGGTAAAACCTTCTTCTGCAGGTAAGGGGTCTTGAGTTAGGCTGCCTGGGTTCAAATATTGTCTCCCTAATTGCTGACTGTGACACAACTTCTGCCATACTTCATCCACAAGAAGGAACAAAGACTAGAAGAATATACTTACAATAAAATAGGCGATCCTACAAGTTGATGGATACAGTGCTTTACTTCTCCTAGGGGTGTGTGTGTGTGTGTGTGTGTGTGTGTGTGTGTGTGTCGGCTGAGCTGTTGATAAGTGGATGATGAATGTTGACCATCATTTGAATAAATAATTACATACAACTCTAACAGAGGTATTTCTGAAGACTCAATTATTCCAAAATTTCAATGATGAAATGATGTTCCTAATAATGATTTTTATTATTTTTAAATAAAATAATTTGGAGGGAATTTTAATTAGATTCACCTCACCTGTTCAAATCTGGTGGGAGGAAGGAATGGATCCCAACAACCTTCTAAGTGTCTGGAAAGGTTAGAACCCAATTTTTCTCTCAAAATGCCCATGGTGGATGGCTTCTATGAGGATAAAGAGCACCTGCCTATAATCGCATACAGAAGAACATGTACTGGACTGACGCAAACACAAATGCGATAATCCGGAGCTAAAAGCACGCTATCTGGTTTCTATGTCTTTTCCTTTACATCTTGGCAGTATGGTTTCCCTTCCCAAATGTGCCGCACAGAACCAAACCACAGCTCAAAGGGCTGATTTACATAACCTATGTCAGGGTGATGCCCAGAATTTTACCTCCTGATGTCCATTTACCACCACATGCATCTTGGTCCCTTCTTCCAATTTCAGCTTCCAATTCCCATTCTCCACTGATTTCTTTACTAAGGAAACCTATTGTCAAAATGCCCCCAAACTCCTCTTTAATGCAGCAGAGATATTTTTCTTACTTATATTTATGTTCTCAAACTCATTTGTGGCTGTGAATTCTGAAACAGTCATACCAAAAATTCAGGGTGTTTGAGCAGGCTGGGATTAAAAGGTCCCATAGGGTCAAGGCAGCTCATGAGATATGGACTCCCTCCAGAAAAGTCTAGCAATGTCTTAGCTGGGCTGCTTTGGTTGGTGCGAAGAGCATACTATGAAAAGGAGAGAGTTGGCCAGGCGGTGGTGGTTCACGCCTTTAATTGCAGCACTCAGGAGGCAGAGGCAGGCGGATCTCTGTGAGTTTGAGCCCAGCCTGGTCTACAAGAGCTAGTTCCAGGCCAGGCTCCAAAGCCATAGAGAAACCCTGTCTCGAAAAACCAAAAAAAAAAAAAAGAAAGAAAGAAAGAAAGAAAGAAAGAAAGAAAGAAAGAAAGAAAGAAAGGGAGAGAGCAATGCAGGCCACACATCAGCCACAGGAGATAGTCACAGATCTGAGGACTGAATTCCTCAGGGAATTCAGGGCTCTGATTCCACAGCAGTAAAAGGAGAAGGCAGATCCTCATGCCAAGGAAATGATTATGCCAGGCAAGGGATGGCATTGAAGTATCAGACATGAAGAGAGAAAGACGGATTCGTTACTATAGAGAGACTCTCAGTCATGGGGAAAACAAGTGAAGGACTCAGACAATGAGCTGAGATGCTCATCTTCTGCCTTTCATGCCATTTTTGCATTGATTTACTTAGTTAGCTTGTATAGGAGTGTGTGAGAACATGAGCATGCATGTTAGCTTGTATAGGGACATGTGGAAACATGGATATGCATGTTAGCTTATATACAGGCACATGGAAACATGAACATGCATGTTAGCTTGTGTAGGGGCACGTGGAAACATGAATACACATGGTCAGTGTTAGGAAGTCAGAGGATAACTTGATGGAGTCAGTTCTCTCCTTCAACCAGGTGCCTCCCAGGAATGGAACTCAGGTCAACAGACTTGGTAGCAAGTGTCTTTTCTTGCTGAACCATCTTACTTAGCTCTCTTTGAGTCTTAAGCTCCCCGGAGCCTGAAGAAACTTGAAGGAGTCAATCAATGTTCCTTATGGCCACGGAGTTCAGTGAAAGCCGAGATCCCCTTGAATACTACTTGAGTTTCCCTTTCCACAGCCTCGTTGTCCCAGATAGTCCCATACAAGCTGGGCGTGGTTACACAAGCATTTAATTCCAGCACTAGGGAAGCAGGGAAGAACAGACCTCTGTAAGGTTAAGGCCAACCTGATCTACATAGTGAGACTCTGTCTCGGAACACACAAATCTACATACAGTATGCAGGCAGCTCACATGTTCTAGAGGAAGGGAGAATGCAGAAGAAAAGCTCATAGAATTTCAGGAGCTGCGAGAATTGCAGGAGTTGATTTCATCTAAGTTTGTCTTAGTATCCCGACTGTCCCTTCTCGGAAATGACACACAAAGAGAAGTCAGTCACTTCAGACACTCTTGTGGCTTCAGGGAAGTGTATTGGCTATCTCAAGTTGCAGAACGAAAAATAAGCCCAGGTTATATTGGATTCTATTATTATATAAACATGAAACTAATTCTCTTTTCCAAAGAGAGCTAGAAGTAATTGATTTTTTTCTATAACTCTAATTCAGTTTAATAATGCATTTCCTAATAAAGGCACAATTAGCAAGTCAATTCAACTGCAGCATCGCATTGCTCCCCATCTCTTTCCAATTAACTAGCCCCCTAGGAAATAACTCCATTCTCCCCCTCACAGCACATCTGGTGTTAAACCCTCTGGGAGTTCTGTCAGGGTGTTGGAAGCAAAGGCTGCTTACTCAAGCTTGGTCACAAACCAGATCTGTCGAGATGTGGTAGGGTGTATAAGCCTCGCCCGCCCCGCCCCTCCAAACACTGGTCTACAGAGCTAGTTCCAGGACAGTCAAAAGCTATGCAGAGAAACCCTGTCTCGAAAAACCAAAAAAAGAAAGAAATAAAAAGAAAAAGAAAAAAGATCACAAGTGGCAGACAGAATCAGGACTCACGCTGAAGACAGCGCACAAGGTTTCCTTCCCACTGGCAACCAGGACAGCAGTCCCTTCCTTTCTCTTCTGTGAAAGCAAAAGACTGTACTGTTGGGAGCTGCTGGGAGCTGTGGACCCCCAGATCCTGAATTCCCTGTAAACAACTTGTTTTCCTTTGCTCTGAGCATGAGGCCCTGATGGGAGTGGGCTCTCGAGAGGCCCGAGGCAGAAAGAGCCCGAGAGTTGGGGCGTGGCTATCAGTTAAGAATCCCTATATAAGATGCCCCTGACTGAGTTCAATAAAGTTGGCACTCTTGTTTCAAGGATGACCCGTGTCTCCGTCACTCTGTCTGTACCTGTGTGTGTGCGTGTATATGATTTTAAGTCTCCAGGCCAATTCCCGGCTCGCGTAGCCGGTCCTGTGGTGAAGTTGCTCCAGGACCGGCAGGTTTTACAGGCAGGCTTTTACACTATACAATTCTAGTTTATGCAGTAGAAAAATCTCAGAAGAAATTTATTTTTCATCTCATAAAATCAGTGCGATTTTCTTGAATTGTCTTTGCCACCTTCTTGAATGTTCCACTTCTGTACTTGATTTGTATACATTTATACAATTAACCCACTATCATAGCTAGAATTTCACAGCCTATGTTTTAGACTACAATATATTGTTAGAGTACTTTTATAATGTGTGTATTTCAGTAGTGTATATTAATTACATGAAGCAATAGGTTTCATTATAACATTGTCATCCACATATTTAAAGCATTTGATCACATTTCCTTCCCCATGATCCACACTTACTCCCCAAGGCTCCTTTTATTACTTTCTTGGTTTTTTCTTTAGATTCCATATATGACAGAAAATACAATATATTTTGTCTTTCTAGGTCTAGCTTATTTTTCCTAACATGGTGATCTCCCTTTCTGTCCATTTTCCATTATCCTGAAGATAATGGTTTAATCTTCTATTGTGTATATATGAGACAGATAGCCTACTACTCCCTAGGGCACTAAGTCTATATATGCATTTTAATTTAATACATGTTGCTTGTTGCTTCCCAGTGGCTAAACCAATATATACCCTAGTGTCTGAGGGTGTGATACTAGTCTGAAAGCTGAATAAGAAGACACATGCCTATGATCCTAACACTTGGGGGACTGAGGCAGGAGAATCATGAATCTTAGGATAGCTACACAATGAGACCTAGTTTCAAAAGGCCTTCTACCCAAAATAAAAAATGCAAACTAATACATAAAACACGCTATTCTGAGGACAAGCTACTCACAGAAACATCTGCTTACCAGTGTTGGGACCCAGTCATAACAGCCACTTCGAAGCTCGATGTGAAGTTTGAGTAGGTTTACTTTACTGCAGGGTTTATGAAGGAATGATTAAGGGGCAGGGACCAGTACAGCATTTTGTGGGAACTCCCCTTACCAAAGGCTTCCAATTTCAACATGTCACCTCATACTCCAACAGCATTGTGTAAGAAGCAGAGACACCCTGAAAAAATATCGCTCAACCTTAGTATATATCCTATTACCTGTTCACCTCACTGGCAAGAGTCACCTTGAGCTAGAGAGATGGTTCAGCAGTTCAGAGCATCCACTGCTCCTGAGAGGACCCCCAGTTTGAGTCCCAGCACCCACATGGTGACTCACAACCATCTATCTGTACCTGCAGTTCTAGGGGACCCAACCCTACCCCTTAGACTTCGGTGAGCACGAGGTATACACATACATGCAGGCAAAACACTCATACACATAAAATAAAATCAATATAAAAATGTTTTTTAAGTTAGCCAAGTGCTGGTAGTGCATGCCTTTAATCCAGCACCCAGAAGGCAGAGACAGGTAGATCTCTGTGAGTTTGAGTCCAGCCTGGTTTATAGAGCAAGTTCCAGGACAGCCAGGGCAACACAGTGAGACCCTGTCTTAAACTGCTCCCCCCCAATTGCCATCTCTTCTCACACATTTTGTTGTTAGCCCAGTTATGTAATAGACAGTGGCCATCCATGAAGAAACATTTTACACTTGAACTTAGCCACAGAGCAGAGAAGTGATTTGGACAGAACATTTTAAATTCAGTTAAGTCTATACCTTATGTGTGACATAGGGCCATCCCCAAAGCTGAAATTGGAATGATTCTTCCAGTAATATTATTTTTCTTCAAAAATTTATGTCTTTTTCCCCCTTTCCATTTTTGAGACAGGGTTTCACTTGTAGCATTGGCTGGCCTGGAACTCACAGAGAACCGCTTGCGTTGTATTGGAAATCGTTAGAAGTATTTTTTTAATGCACTTATATCGATACTGCATGTTTTCCGTCTTGTTTCTGTAGACTGCTCTCACTTCCCCTTCCTGTTGCTCTTCTGCTGCTTCTGATTCCCTCCTTTGCTCCCACCTACCTCCATCTCCCTTCCACATTCCCAGAGCCCTGGTTCCCTGGGACATTCTTCCTCACCACCCAGGCGCTTTGTATCCAAACTAAAGAACGTGATTTCTGCAGATCCAACTTTGGCCGCTAGGGCCCCCCCTGCTCCATTGGCCTTAGAAGAGGGCAAAGTGGGGGGAAAAAGCCAAAAACCTTTTCGTAACTATTTTCTCCCAAACCAAGGACAGATAAAGAAAACTAAAGAGAAGGTCCGCCACAGTCTTTGAGTTTAAGAGAACGACAGGACTGTTCACTGTGTCGATTGATACAGCTGATGGGTCACAGCCTTGTCCTCTGGCCATCATGGGAGAGCGGGGAAACTCGCTGCCTCTCAGCACTTCCTTTCTCAATCTTCTTCTCCCTTAGACGTGGCCTCGTGATCTCGGGAAGATTTTCCAACCTGTTCCATGAGCCTTCATCGCTTTCACCCCTACCTCTAACCTCCTCCTCTGCTTCTGCCCTGGTCTCTTCTCCCGGCACTGGCCAGGAGGGAAAAGCCAGGCAGCCTGCACCAGTAGGCAGGGTTCCGTTACCCCTCCCACAGGTCCGGGTGAGAGCAGAGCTGTGGTTTCTTCAGCCCTTCCATGGGCTGTACCAACTGGTCTTGATTCTTTCTTTCTAAGGTACATTGATGATTTGTCTACATGTGTCTGTGTGAGGGAGCTGCCATGTGGATGCTGGAACTTGAACCCAGGTCCTCTGCTCTTAACCTCTGAACCATCTCTCCAGTTCCCCTCCTCCACTGATTCTTAATCTCCACTGCAGGAAGTTGGGGACAGAGTCAGGTTTCAAATCCAGATCTTCTGGCTCCTGGCCTGTGGAGTGCCAAACTACAATCCCTCCTTTAAAGGGCAGGTGAGATGGTTAAGCGGGTCAAGGTGTTTTTCCGCTGTTAGTTATGCTCACTTCATTTTATAAAGCTCCTCCATTTTGGCTAAACAATGACACCTACGAAACTAGGTTGGTTTCCTGAACGAAAGTAAAACATTTTCCCAGATTCTTGCCCTCCCTACCCCAGTAGCAGCAACAAGACATTTTCCCATCCCCGGACATTTTGTTTTACCTACCAGGAACCTTGTTTCTCTAGCTACCCCTAACTGGACCAAAAAAAGGGAAAAAAAATTAGTTCCTGGGGCTGGAGAGATGGCTTAGTGGTTAAGAGCACTGACTGCTCTTCCAGAGGACCCGGGTTCAATTCCCAGCACCCACATGGCAGCTCATGACTGTCTGAAGATCCAGTTCCAGGGGATCTGACACTTCACACCAATGCACATAAAATAAAGTTAAATAAACCATAAAAATGTTTTTTTTAAAAAAAATTAGTTCCCTTTTCCTTCCTCCCCTGAAAGTCCTTGACTCTGTAAGGCCTGTCGTGCTCTCTGATTTGCTGGACTAGAGATCTCTCCTCCTCAGGGTTTCTCCTGAATAAGGCCTGTGCAATTAGAGTTGCTTGTCCCCTTGTCCGTCTTTCCTTCTTGATGACCTTAGAGACACCAAGCCTGAGGACCTGGGGTTCATCACCAGGATTCCTACGGTAGAAAGAGAAACTCCACTGGCACATGCTGTCTTCCTGACTTCTACATGCCAGATAGGCACATGCAAGACCCACCCACGCACACGTGCACACAAATACATAAAAGTAAAGGGCTGTGCATGAAGTGGTATTTTAAAAGCCAATCGCAATAATAGGAAATTGTGAATTAGCATCAGTGAGATGGCTTAGTGAGTGAAGGAGCTTGCCACCAAGCCGGCCGACCCGAGTTTGATCTCCAGACCCCACATGATCGAAAGAGAGAACCAACTCTCTGCAAGTTGCCCTCTGACCTCTCTCTAAATACGCAAACACACTAAATAACTACCTTAAAGTATTTAAAGAAAATTCTGAATTCAACATGCTAATGCGTTGTGACAGACAGTTCTAAAGCTGAACTATGCCTATGGAAAATATATTTACACCTTCTCAGGTGTTCAGGCTTCATTGAAAAACCCGGATTCTCTGGTGGATATGACATGAAATTAGAAGTAAAACTGGAGGACAAAGGGGAGAGGGAGGGTAAGAGGCATGGGAGGAAATATACTCAATGTATAACATGTCCATGTATGAAAGTGTCCCAATGTGACACAACACCATGAATAATGGATGGTTTTTTTAAAATAGGAAACTCCTTATGAAATCCAGTTATATAAACATTGACTATAGCCAGTAAAAAAGTTCAATATCCCGGAGAAGAAAAAAATAATTTTTCTCCATTCTGCAGTGGACTGGCTCCAAACATATTTTTACCTGAGAGGGTACCCTCTGTGCTCTTGAATTTCAATTTCATGGGTGGCCAAAGGCAACTGCTAAGAGACATTAAAATTAGCACTGGTCCTTCCTAATAACAAACCATAGAGAGAAAGCCTACTCCAAGGAAAACCGTGAGTTCGCTGGGAAAGAGCAATCACCCTGACTAGTCTCCCATTACACGGGGTTTTCATCTTGTCAGGTGGTAAACTAAGTCAGAAATTATTCTTTGATGTTTGTGTTAGGCAAATATCTGAGATACATCAACTTACACAAGCAAAGTTCCTTTGGGTTCTTGGTGTTGGAGTTTTGGGTTCATACCCAGTCAGTCACCTCCATTGCTTCGAGTCTTTAGGACACCATGGTGGGAGCAGGCAGTGGATGAAGCCGTTCATTTCAGAGTGGCTCAGAACCCAAAAGGAAGAAGAGATTTGGGTCCCACAGGTTCCTTTGAGGACAAGCTCCCAGTGACCTAAGACACCCCCCATGCACTACCACTTCTTTGAGTTTTGTTTTTGAGATGGGGTCCCAAACTTTTAGACTCAAGTGACCCTCCACCCTCAGCATCCCCAGTAGTTGGGGCTATAGGGATGCATCCCTGCACCTGATCTAAAACCCCATTCGTTTAAAGTTCCCACAGTGCCAAACTGTAAGCCTATAGGGGGCATGCTACAGACAAAGAGCTAAGTTAAAATGGATTTAAAAAAAAAAAAAAAACTCAGCATCCACCTCTTATTGCCAAACTTACACAAGACTGCTCTTTACTGGGGATGAGAGATGACTCAGTGGTTAAAAACACTTGCTGCTGAGGGGGGGGGGGGCTAAAGAGATGGCTCAGTGGTTAAGAGCATTGACTGTTCTTCCAGAGGACCTGGGTTCAATTCCCAGTACCCGCAAGGCAGCAATTACAGTTCCAGGGGATCTGACACCCATGGTAAAACACCAGTGCACAAAAAATTAAAAAATGCTGCTATGGGAGAGGACCTAGGTCCAGAAACTCACAACTGTCTGTGACTGTGACTCCAGCCCCAAGGAATCTGATACCCTTTTCTGTATCCTGTGGGTTCTCTCTCTCTCTCTCCACACACACATTACAAATATTTTGTTTTTCGAGATAGGATTTCTCTGTGTAACAGCCCTGGCTATCCTGGAATTCACTCTGTAGACCAGGCAGGCCTCAAACTCACAGAGATCCTCCTGCCTCTGCCTCCTGAGTGCTGAGATTAAAGGCATGTGCCACAAATAAAGTTTTAAAAATAAAATTTAAGAAAAGAATGCTTCCTAGCTGTTGCTGTGTGTCTTCCTATCACCTCTCTCTCTCTCTCTCTCTCTCTCTCTCTCTCTCTCTCTCTCTCTCTCTCTTTCATGATACAAACATT
The DNA here is from genome assembly GCA_004026605.1 of Ondatra zibethicus. Classification (NCBI taxonomy): domain Eukaryota; kingdom Metazoa; phylum Chordata; class Mammalia; order Rodentia; family Cricetidae; genus Ondatra; species Ondatra zibethicus. Next base: position 13,971 of record PVIU01008314.1, read on the forward strand.
GACTAGCTATATACCAACCATTCCTCTAATGACTTTAGTACACATTGGCGATTTTTCCCAGAGTTTAGGCAAAATATGACAACTTGATATATTGATTCATTTCTGTTACTTTAGAAGGTGCCCTTTTTACACATAGCAAACCATAAGGTTCTTTGGAGAGAGATGTCTTCACACAGCAAGGCTGGAAAGATGCCTCAATCATTAGACTTATAAATCAGGGCTGCGATGAAACTGAACCCACAGCCTTAGAAGAAGCTCTAAAGCTTTTCTCTTTTTTTTCTGTTTTTCTCTTGGGAACCAGCTCTTGCATTAATTGGATTCTTAGAGCTGGCCAAAGAGCCCACATAAAAACTACAATGGGGACCAGGCATCCCTCTCTGTCCTGTGCTGCTGCAAGCATCATTTCATTAAGGCTTGTGAGTGGTGAGTTTAAGATTCTAGTCCTCCTGCTACATTTATTTTCTGGAATCTTCTTCTCCCACCTACACGTACTGGGGTCACAAGCATGTACCACTGCACCAAATGTGTGCGCCATAGGGCCTCAAGCCTGCTGGCAAGTGCTTTGCCCACAGAGCTACATCCCCTGCCGTGCTGGAATTTTATTATTAATAGAGTAAATTTTATTATTCAGTAGAAAGGGTCAGTCAGTTTTGGTGAATAGGACAATGTTGTAGGGTTCCTTCAATTTTAATGAAGATTTAAAAGGAAGCAAGTATTTTTCTTTAATGATTCTCTATGACTTTCAAATGGGAATATTACCCATTATTACATTATGAAATGTAGTTCCTATGAGAAAATGTAAGCAAATGTTTGACTTATTCATGTATTTACTAATTTCTCAGAGGAATGAGTTGGTTGCCTAGCAATCAGGAACGTGACCAGTAGGCTTTCATAAAAGCATAACTTCAAATATTTCTCTTTATTGAAAACATTACAGTTCACTGTGATTACCATTGTTTTTGATGCTTAAATTATCCCCCTCAGATTTGCTCTTGTATTCTTTTGAAATGACCTTATTTCCTTGAAATCT